>CM049810.1:6678261-6745761 GCA_027422405.1 Ptychobarbus kaznakovi
GGCTCTTCTGGAGGACTCCAGGTAAGGTCCAACTCCTGTACAGCCTTAGACAGAACCCCCATGAGCTCCTCTTGGAGGTCTGAAGGCCCCGAGCTGCCTAAATGAAGGGGAAGGAGTTCCCATAACGGAGAATTCTCCGTGATGTCTCGTGACAGCTCGAAAGGGAACTGCTTTGTTTATCCGCCATACTTGCAGGATAGAGCTGCCTTTCCGCTATTGACTTTAGAGCAGTATTTTATTTTTTTGTCGTAATTGTGAAAAAATGTCACCATTGTATGTCATGCTGCATCGAGAATTGAATAGTAACTCAGATCATCGTTCTGAGAGAAAACTGGACCATGCAGTATGTCTTTTCGCCTTTTTTTCTGTGTTAAAACACCAAAGCAGGTCGCGGAGAAGACGCCGAATAGTAAATCTAATGTCACTAATTAAACCCACTGCCTCTCACTCAATAAAATAATCATATTTCTGTGTGTTTTTGAAATATTTGATTTTGTTGGTTTAATAATTAATGTTACCTTCTTTGCGAGTATGCTTGTTAATTAGTAAGGTTAACTTGAATGGGGGACTTTCTAAAAATGCTGAAAGTGGCTTAATGTATCAAGACAGTGATAAAGACAAAATTGTGAAGCGTATACTATGTACAGATATGCATATAAACTCAAAATGTGAATGCAATGCGTTTATTTACGTTATGCATTTTTCTCTCATAAGAACAAATTCACAGAGACAGTGATGATAAAAGACCACATTCTGTACTTGCCTTACTAATTAGTCATAATATGTGCAGAAAAACAGATGAGCCCAAAATATGAATATTAAATATCACTGTCTTAATCCATAAGCGCTTTCTACATTACGGTTTTCTAAAGGGAGGAAAACGCTTAACGTTTAAAAACATGTCGCATTAATATTCTGGATCACCTGCATGTCTTTTAACAACACTGTCTTACTACATTAAACACTGCTCACAAGTTCCTAGGGATTTGATTTTGCTTGTAATTTTTTAAATAAAAATAAAACTCGCTGAATGTGACCCTCTGATTATCCTCCGTGGCCATGGAAAAATGAATATTTATAATGACAACAACTATACTTTGTCATTTAAAAGTTTCCAACAAAGAAATAGCTCGACTTCTGTCAGCTTGTTGAACACACTTTTATTTGGATAAATTAATATGACGGCCGAAGCAGCAGCGAGCTGTTTTCACGCTAATCAGATCAACATTGTAAATGAAATTCTACTAAACCTAAGAGGAAAAAAAATCTAATTATCGTGCAATGCGATAAATTAGATTTTCTTCACTGCAAACGATACATTGAAGAATTAATAATTGTTTAACTTAAAGGCAAAAATAAAAACAAAAGATAAGCAGTTATCTGTATAGAGAATGAGAAGTAACCATAGGAACAGATAGCGTATCCTGTTAAGATGGCGGCGCCTACCCTAAATGCATCGCGGAGTGAAAAGATTGTGACGTAACTTCTCATTCTCTACTGGTTGTTAATAATCTGCCTGGTAATTAGTTAAAGCCGACAAAAAAAGAAACAAAAATAATTAAAGAGCTGTGGAAGCGGCATGATGACAGTCATGCTGAGTGTGTGTAATACTTGGGAAAATCCCACGTCGGCTCAATGCCCGCATGCCTCGCCGTCACCGCAGAGAGAGCATTCGCCGGTCCTCTTCACTTAGCATGATCAGCGTCTCTCCGCGGCTGCGAGCGACATGATTTCGTTCGGTGGGAGTGACTGCGAGATGGATGACAGCCTTTCTCTGGCGGCTTCGGACGCGGAGAAGTTATCGGGCTCTGTGACTGACCCCGCCCTCTTGCCGCCATCCTCTTCACGCAACGCCAGACTCAGAACAAATGAGGAGCTCATCCGTATCATGACAAAGGCTGTCAATGAGCTCGGGCTCGAGTGGTCTCCGCCTGAGCAGGCTGGATGAGTGGTTTCTTCCGGGGCGCCATCAAGCCCCCCACCAACGCTCATCCTCCTTCTTCCCCGAAGTCCACGATGAGCTCACTAAATCTACCTACTCATCTACCTACTAAAACCTACTCATCTCGCATCTGTCCTTCTGCCTCCGCAGCCCTCACCTCCGTTGACGGCGCTGAAGAGAAGGAATACGAGAGCCTGCCCCCTCTGGATGAGTCCATGGCTGCGCATCTCTGCCCACCCACGGCTATCGTATGGAAGGCGGGGGCGAGTCATCCCTCCAAGCCGTGCAGAGCCACTTCTGCACTCGTTGGACACGCCTACTCGGCGGCTGGACAAGCGGCTTCGGCGCTCCACACTATGGCTGTGCTCCAGGTCTTCCAGGCCAAGAAGCTCACCAGTGAGGAGGCCAGTCTGGATGCAGCTTCACTCAGGGACCTGAGGAGCGCGACAGACTTGGCGCACCAAAGCCACCGCCCAAGACATCGGAAAGTCAATGTCCAGCCTGGTAGTGTTGGAACGCCACCTCTGGCTCACGATGACGGAGATGAAAGGTTCCCTTCCTCGACGCTCCGGTATCGTCAGGCAGCCTGTTTTGACCAGCTGTGGAGGGCTTTGCAGAACGCTTCACGGAGGCTCAGAAGTCGTCTCAAGCAATCTGACACTTCCTCCCAAAACACACCAGCTCTTCTGCTGCTTCCAGCCGCCCTAAACCTGCACCAACTCAGCAGACAGTAAGCCAACCCCAGCCACTCCTAAGCCCCGACCTCCTATGGATCGGCA
Organism: Ptychobarbus kaznakovi; assembly: GCA_027422405.1. Classification (NCBI taxonomy): domain Eukaryota; kingdom Metazoa; phylum Chordata; class Actinopteri; order Cypriniformes; family Cyprinidae; genus Ptychobarbus; species Ptychobarbus kaznakovi. The sequence continues at coordinate 6,680,983 of CM049810.1, forward strand.
AAATTGAGGGCGTTCATGCTCGGCACGACGCTACCCCTTCCCGAAGTGCCATGGACCCCGGCCCCTTGGATTCGGCGCCTCAGAAGTCCCTCTGATCAGCCAGCCAGAGAGAGGAGGGGCCCGAGTCTCACCACCGCCAGATCACCCCGCAAGCAGTCTCTAATGTGCCTCTTGTCACCCCGATCAGCACTGGGTGCAGAGGAAAGTGTGTTATTGGTTCCCCACGGGCCCACTTTAACGCCCGGGCGTCCAACCGCTGTGATAGCGGACAAAATGAAACACATACATTTTCAAAAAGCGAGCAAATATCCTCTTCTGCCTACCATAAGCCTGCCCTTAGGCAGCCATTCTTTAGAGCTGTTTCAACCTCTTGCCACGCGAGCCGAGGCCTGGCAGGCCATCCCCGGTGTGTCAGAGTGGGTAATGGCTACAATAAAACGAGGTTATACACTCCAATTTGCTCGAAGACCACCGCACTTTCGCGGTGTGCTCGCCACCACAGTGCGCAGCGAGGACACTCAAGTCCTCCACGCAGAGGTGATGAATCTACGGGAAAAAGGAGCCATAGAAATCGTTCTGGTTCCCATACCGTGTCTTCGACAAAGTACGAGTGAAATATCGAAAGGGAACGTATTCAGTTACTATCGTAACCTCGGTTCCCTGAGATATGGGAACGAGTACTGCGTTCCTGGCTTGCTATGAGCTCCACGCCTCAGTCGCTTCCTTCGAAGAAATCTGAGATGTGGCGGCGAAGCGGATGCTTATATAGCCAGAAGCCCTGCCCATTTTGGCGGGCTATGGCGGGCTGCATAGCTATAGGCTCACTTAACGCCGCCGCCGAGCCATTAGTTCGTTTTATAGCACTGCACGAACTGTAGTCGAGTGTTTATTGTATTTATTTTATAATTCAAAACGTTTATATCTTCTGTTTACTCAGTTACAGCAATAGCAATGCCTGAGTTCGCTACTTCTGTGACTGGATATGTGGATTTTCTGTTCGAGGGCGTGTATGAATGTAAGACATCATCCCCCGGTTTCACAGACAAGGCTTGAGCCTAGTCCTAGATTAAAATGTAACTCTTAGCTGTTTTAACTGAAATAAACTTGCACTGACTGATCCTAAAATATATCAGTGCCTTTGTTTTGTCTCAAGATGCATCCCAGTAATGTTTTTTTTCTAAGCATGTTTATAAAAATTACTTAAATGTCCTAATTGAACCTCATCTGTCTGTGAAACCGGGCCCATGTGTTTAGTGCTAATGGCCACTCCAATTATTAATTGGTATTTTTTTTTTTTTATAAGTATCAGTTCAGGCACCGTTTAGGAACCGGTACCATTTTAAAAGTATTGATTTGGCATCGGTATCAAAAAAAAAAAAAAAACGATACCCAACCCTACGGGCAGCAGTCGGAGGGTTTTGCAGAAGAGAAGGCAGACATGTGTGTGAGCCCTTTAAAGTAAAGGAAGTGTCCCACCTCTCAGGATGGGCTTTACCAATGAGAAAGGATGAATTTTCAAGTGGGAGGCTGGAAATATTGGGGGGGGGTTTATGACCCTTTGTCTGAGAGCATGGTTCAAATGGCTCTGCCAGTCTATACTTTGAATAAATTACAAACACACATGACATTCTATGAGGAGGTGGTGTACACCAAAGTAGGGCTGTGCAATTAATCCCATGCAATTCTCATTTCGCATTTCGTCAGTAAAGACGGTTCTGTGATTAGCAGTAAATCTCCATCAGCTGTTTTAAAATGGAGCGGCAGATAATACACAGAGCCGCAGTTCACTGACAAGCTCTGCGATATCGCGTTCATAATCTAATGCAATTCATTTGCGATAATGAAGGCGATATTGCCTAGTTTTTCAGTGAACTTCACATGCAATTAATTGCACAGCCCTACACCAAAAAGTGCATCATCAAATGAGCATTAATTTGGTAGGAGACACGATTTTGGTGGGGTTGCATTAACTAGTACTTCACTCATAAAGCAGTCATACAACAAAATACAATGTAAGAGACACTATACAACATAGTTAAAATCATACACACAATGTCCTGGGATGCATGTTTGTTCGTAGAAAGGTTTGTCAATGAGTAAAAGGAGAAAAGTTCTGTTTTATAGGCATTGCATGGGTTTCAGAAGGGTCTGTTCTTACTGCACTTTGCATCTCACATACTTTTGAGCAATAAAACAGTCTTGTCAGATGGTTTCTCTGGTAACTGAGCACTTTAGGGTGCTCTCTCGGGGGAAGGGTCCATAGACCCTCACATATTGTTTTTTGAATGAGAGGGTTTCATTATTAAATATAATGAATAAATGTGTGTCTGGTTGTTTAAAATGCTACAGTACACATACCTATTATTACAAGTACAATTTTGGCTGTATTATTTGTGTTCTCTTCAAAAATTGCTCTTGAGAAATTTTGTGTTTATTGTCCGCCTCTGCTGTTAGATTAAATTTACGCCCATACGTGTTGGATGTTTTTTTTAGCACACTTTTTCTTTTTCTTTTTTTAACTGTATGGTCATTGATTTGAGCTTATGTACCTCTGATTTTGAGGGAAAAAACATTATTTGTGGATTCATTTTGGCAATGTTTACTCAAAACAGAGATACATTGACATGTAAGCTCATGTCAATGAGGCCTACATTCAGTCACTTCTAAAAAGAAACTGCTAATTAAAAGAAAACAAACTGATAAAAAGATTGAATCCAACATTTGGTCATTATTTAGCATAAGAAATTTATAAGCAGTGTTTGGCTGGTTCAAGTTAAATGTTTTTTTAACACAGGTTTTGTAATTCTTTTTGAAATAAAAAACCTCATTTAAAAAAAAAAAAAAAATCATTATTTGTGGATCATTTTAGCAGTTTTCACTCAAAAACTAAAGTACATAAGCTCAGATCAATGAGGCCTGTGTTTAGTCAGTTCTAAAGAGGAATACACAACATGTGCTGATGGAAAGAAAACACAGTTGATGCAAATATTAAATCCATTATACAATAACAAGAAATGTATAAGCAAGTTTTGTACCCAGTAATTTTTAGGGGGGTCGTCTGTGTGTGTGTGTGTGTGTGTGTGTGTGTGTGTGTGTATGTGTGTGTGTGTGTGTGTGTGTGTGTGTGTGTGTGTGTGTGTGTGTGTGTGTGTGTGTGTGTGTGTGTGTGTGTGTGTGTGTGTGTGTGTGTGTGTGTGTGTGTGTGTGGGGGTGGTGTGTGTGTGTGTGTGTGTGTGTGTGTGTGTGTGTGTGTGTGTGTGTGTGTGTGTGTGTGTGTGTGTGTGTGTGTGTGTGTGTGTGTGTGTGTAGTATGAAGTTGATATAACCTGTGTGAGCAAATTCAACATTCGAAAACATTAACCAATATTTTCAAGAAAAAGAAAATCCTCTTTGGGTCACAACATGTTTGGAACATGAGATAATTAATTATCATAATTCATGATAACAGTCTATTTTTATTTTTATTTATTTATTACAGTCCATGCTGCATAGGTACATAACCTTAATTTATGTGAGAACATCTACATTAATTGGTTACATGCAAGTTGAAAATGTAAATTAGTCTGACTGTATCAACCTGAAAAGTTACATAAACTGAAGTCATGTTCGTGGGTTACATCAAGTACACAATGGTCTCTGAAAGAACACTTGCAAATAACCAATACCCCCCATGTACATTTTAGTGTGCCACCCAACTATTTTTAAAGTGCTTCTCTGGCCACACCATTAAAAAATTCCTGGAAGTGCCACTGCTACAATTTTACATTTTGATGATTTGTAGATTTTGTATGAAGTAATACTGCTTGAATGTTTCACTTTATAGTCTATGCTGAAATACAAAACAGAACTTAAAAGGGGGGTACAGATTGAACATTACAGATATTTGAATGTCTAAGTGAAACTGAGATTCTTAGCATTGTCAAGAGCCAGAATATAACAATTGTGCTAATCAGAAGGGTCAATGGATCTCTTCTTAAAGCCACATGTCAGTGTAATCTTCATGTGCTTTTTAAACTTTTGATCCCTGATGCCATATATAAGTGGGCTTAGCAGACGTGGTAAAATGCTGGTGAGAAAGAAGGTGCAAAAGTATATTTCAGACTTGTAGTAAGGAAAGAGAGAAGTTAAGGCCCCATCCAGGACAGCTGTGAACAGGGACAGTGTACATAGCAGTAACTGGACCCATGCAGTAAAATGGTTCTCCTGGCCTTCTGTGCTTGTGCTGGTTCTGAAGCAGCAGCTTTAGCAGAGAACAGCACTTTGAAGTAAGTGTAAAAGAGCAGCACCCACACTAAGCACATGTAGCCGATGTTAAAGACTGCATGACTTATTATATTGTATTTAAAATCAAACACATTTTGGTGGTAGCATGTCCGGCTAGTGGTAAAAAAGGAAAGTGGACGAAGAGCCAAGACCACAAGCAGGTCCACCACACCAGGCACAGCTCCCACCAGCCAGATGATGCCGATCAGGATTTTGGTATTTCGGATGGTGCATATTTGTGCATGATGTAGAGGATAGCAACTGCCACGAAGCGCTCAATAGCCATGCCGGCCAGGTTTAGTGGTGTGTTCTTGTAGACATTGCTTCCAATGAAGATAAAAATGCAGCAGACAGCAACATTCATGTTTGGCAGTAAGTAAACAAACACAAACAAAATAACACTGACAGACAGTGTAATGATGTCATTGATGATCAGCTGCATGTAGAGGATATAGCGGGCTCCTGAGCGAAGGCAGGATTCTTAAAGAAAGTATAAACCAGCAAGCTGTTGATACAAATGATAATGATACCAAATAAGACCACAATGATGTTTTTGAATAAGGTTTCCTCATAAAATTCTTGTCGGTCGATAAACTCTGAAATGTTCATTTCACAATGTCTTTTTTACCAAAATTCCTGTTAATTAAATATCATTTAGCTTATAATTAGGATAACAATTCAAAGCAAAATGGAGGTCTTGAATGCTGCAGTAGATCCAAAAAGACTTTTCAGAGCTCCTTACAGTTGAAATCTGTGTATCAAAGATATCAAACTCTGATCCCTCTTTTTGTATCTTGATCTGTTCTTTATTTTATTGCTACTGTCTTGGTGACAGTATTCAGGGGTTGCCATATTCTCATGAGCCTTATTGTAATGTCACTATAGTCCCCAAAGTCAGAAAAACAAGGAGATTGAAGCAAACAACACTCAAGCTAAAAATAAATTGACCTTTGTCATCCAGAATCTGCCTTTACACTCTGGGCAAATGAGGCTGGGTATTGCATGCACCAGGAGAAACCCAGGGCCTTCCACTAAACCTGCCTCACTGCATGCCTTAGCAGACCATAACACTTCCTCTACTGACCTGCCTTCTTCCCATAGTGCATCTGCTGCCATCTCTTCCCCTGGTAAATGACGCACCCACCAGGCCATCCACCTGATCTAAAGCAAATGTGATTCATCAGACCAGGCCACGTGCTCGTTGTAGGTGCTTTTTGTGGTGGACAGAAGTCATAATGGGCACTAAGTAGCCCATAGAGTGCAATCTGCGATGCACTGTGTGTTCTGACACCTTTCTATTATGGCAAGAAGAATGTTTTTAACAATTTGAGCTACAGTAGCTCTTCTGTGTGATCCGACTAGATGAACTGGCCTTTACTCCCCATGTGAACACTCTACAAGACTGCAGTTCAAAGAGATGTCCTGACCAGTCATCTAGCTACCACAATTTGACCCTTGTCAAAGTCACTCAGATTTAATGTTGTGGCTGATCAATGTACAGTATACTTGTGTGTGTATATATACTAAATTTATATATACTAAACTAGCTAAAATACTAAATAAATACTAAACTAGCGCTCACGGTCACTTGTCAATTAATCATTCAAGTCAGTTATTTTATTTTCAGTGAATAAGTTTTAGTCTGATGCAATAACAATAACCAGCATTTTCAGGAAAAAGAAAATCCTCTCCAGGTCCAACTGACCAAAACACAATATGAAGGTTAATTATCAAAATTTCATACAAAAAAATATATTTTAGCTTTTCACCACATGGAGCTGAAGCATCAATATGGTTTGAAATTAAAATACATATTTCATTGAACATTTTATTTAGAGAGACAGTATACAGTAAATATATTTACACAGGAATTGCAATAATAGGAAACAGTACTTTTTTTTACACATACACTTAATAATGTTATGTATGTGAGGACATCTACATTAACTGGTTTCTTGTAAGCCAACAATGTAATTTAATCAGACTGTATCAACATGACAAGTTACATAAATGGAAGTCATGTTAATGGGTTAGATCAAGTACAAATGAGTCTCTAAAATGACAATTGCAGCTTACCACTTTTTCACAGTGTATGTTTTAGTGTGCCACCCTACAGTTTATACTGTGCTCCTCTGGCAACACCATTAAAAATGTATTGGTGGTGCCGCTATTTACACATAAATAAATATTTTGAGACTCATCTTACATTTTAATGCAACTTCACATTTTGATGACTTGTAGATATTATGAGGCAACACTGTTTGAACGTTGCTTACCATATAATCTACTCCGTGTCTGTGCTGAAATATAAATTATGCATACATATACAGAATTATGTAAAATAAAAAAGCAGTTTTACTGCTTGATTAAAAAATATTTTTTGAATGTGTGAGTGAAACTGAGCTTCTCAGCATTGTTAGGAGCAAGAACGTGACAGGTTTGCTAATCACAAGGTTTAATGGCTCTCTTGTCTGAGCCACACATCAGTGAACTCTTCATGTACTTTTTAAACTTTTGATCCCTGATGCCATATATAAGTGGGCTTAGCAGACGTGGTAAAATGCTAGTGAGAATAAAGGTGCAGAAGTAGATTACAGACTTGTAGTAAGGAAAGAGAGATGCTAAGGCCCCATCCAGGACAGCTGTGAAGAGGGACAGTGTACAGAGCAGTAACTGGACTCCATGCAGTAAAATGGTTCTCCTGGCCTTTTGTGCTTGAGATGGTTCTGAAGCTGCTGCTTTAGCAGAGAACATCACTTTGAAGTAAGTGTAAAAGAGCAGCACCCACACTAAGCACATGTAGCCAATGTTAAAGACAGCATTACTTAGTATATTGTATTCAAAATCGAACACATTTTGGTTGATGCATATGCGGCTAGAAGTGAAAAAGGAGAGTGGACGAAGAGCCAAGACCACAAGTAGGTCTACCACGCCAGGCACAGCTCCCACCAGCCAGATGATGCCGATCAGGATTTTGGTGTTTCGGATGGTGCATATTTGTGCATGATGTAGAGGGTAGCAGACAGCCACGAAGCGCTCAATAGCCATGCCAGCCAGGTTTAGTGGTGTGTTCTTGTAGACATTGCTTCCAATGAGGATGAGGATGCAGCAGATAACAACATTAAAGCCTGGAAGTGTGTAAGTAAGCACAAACAAAGTCATACTGACAGACAGTGTAATGATGTCATTGATGATCAGCTGCATGTAAAGGATATAGCGGGGCTCCTGAGCAAAGACAGGATTCCTGAAGAAAGTATAAACCAGCAAACTGTTGATACAATTGATAATGATAACAAATAAAACCACAATGAGGTTTTTGAAAATGGCTTCCCCAAAAAAATCTTTGCGTCTGTTTAATTCTGAGCTGTTCATTTCACAATCAAGATAAAAAAATAAAATAAAACAAATATCCTGTTAATTAAATATCATATAGCAATAATATAAAAATAATGTTATTTGAGCTATAATTAGGAAAACAGTTCAAAGCAAAATGGAGGCAGATTGCAGTGGATGATGCCAACCAAGGTGAAATCAAGGAATCCACAATAATGGATCTGAGTTGTCACTGTTAAGATCCGCACATCAAATATATCAGACGTGTTTCTTTGGAATCTCTCTCTCTATTTTCTTTAGATGCACTTAAATATGATCTTATATTGTTGTTAAATATGCAATTTGGGGGTTGCCGTATTCTCATGTGCTTTACTGTAATGTCACTGTTGAGTCCCTCAAGTCAGAAACACAAGGAGGTTGAAGCAAACTGCACTCAAAAACAAAAAGAGAAAGAACATAGTTCAATAAACTGTAGTGTAGCTTTTTTGGTTCAAATTTAACAAAAATGAATATGCTCATACTTCCTGGTTCTAGTAAAAACTCTAGCTGCTGCATTTTGGACCAGCTTGAGTTTGTTAATAAATCAAATAGGACACTTAGATTCTTAACCAATGAAGAAGAATTGACAGAGCAGCCATCAAGTGTTAGACAGTTTTCTATGTTATTACAGTACATGCAGAGGTTTTTGGTCCAATGAATAACACCTGTTCCCTTTCAGTCGGTCACTCCGAGTCATGTAGGGTGACCGACGAAATTGGGATCTCGCCAGAGAGACCTATCCACTTTGAGTGTAACTAAATGAGCCAATGGATATTGGCATGTGGTAATTCGCATCCAGCTGCTGCTGATCACAGCGTGAGTATAAGAGGCAGCAGGTGCACCGCATTAATTCATCCTTTTGATTCGGAGCCGAGCGGTATTGCTTAAAGCTACTGCTCTCCTTTCCACAGAAGAGTGTTCTAGAAACGAATGCGAGCATTATGGCGCAGCATCGGTGGTCACGGTCGTACGAGAGAGAAAAAGATCATCTTCCTGCTGACAGCCACACCAGGAGTGTGCGGTGGCCAGCTCCCCTGTGTGCTTCAGAACTAAAAGAGCATTTCTCTAAAATAGCAACACGGGTGATCGCATCTTTTTAAAGATGTCTTTTCACACTTGCATTTCTGAATGTGGTCGTTATCTGGCGCCTCAGGACGGTCACGATTGCTGCCTCACGTGCCTGGGCATTCAGCACGCTGAGGAAGCTTTCGTGGATGGTTCATGTTCTTCTTGTGGGGACCATCTCGGAGTTGCATAATAGACACCGCAATGTCAAACTTGACGGGGTCCCTCTGCCTCTGCCGTGATCTAGCGTTCGACACGGCACCCGGGGCGGCGCTGCATCCGGTGGAGTAAAAAAAAAAGCAGAGGGGATTTGAGGATTACTGTGAGGGCTTGCCCAAGTGGAGTTCCTCACCCCTCAAGCACTCCGCAACCAGCAGGGGTGATGTTGGATCAGGCTGGGACCTCTGCAGAATGGGGTACACCACCCGTTTCCTTCGGTTCTCCCCCAGACGACCGGATGTCGATCGCTGCATCGGAGGGCTCTCTCTCTCTCTCTCTAGGGATGACAACTCGGCTGCGTTGCCCTCTTCGGGTGTGGTAACGTTGTCCGAGCCAGACCCAGACATGACGTCTATGCTTTCCCGGGCCGCCGAGAATGTTGGACACGTGTGGAATCCTGCACCACTTCCCGTTTCTTCGAGGCTGGACAAGTGGTTTCTCGGTGGAGGTCGTGCTGGTTCTCAGCGCCCCCCTCCCTCCGGTGCCATTCTTCCCGGAAGTGCATGAGGAGCTTACAAGATCGCGGAAGGCACCTTTCACTGCCCAAAACAAATATTGTAGCTCCTCCCTCCTCACCACCCTCGATGGTGGAGCCACTTTGGGGTGCACGGGCATCCCCTCGGTAAAGCGATCTGTGCCCTTGCAACTGTGTCCAACAGCCACTACCACTCTGCGGGGTGATCCGTGTCTCGCCTCACGGGCCTGTTTGTACTTGTCAGATCTAACGGGCAGTACTTATAGAGCCTGTGGGGAGGCAGCATCTGCCCTCCACGCCATGGCGTTACTGCAGGTCCACCAGGCCAAAGCCCTGAAAGACTTGCGCGAGGGTGGTCACGACCAGGTGGTTCTACATGAACTGCGTGCTGCGACGGACCTCGTGCTTCGAGCGACGAAATTGACCGCATAGGCCCTGGGTCATGCAATGTCCATGCTAGTAGTCCAGGAGCGCCATCTCTGGCTGTGTCTCACTGACATGAAGCAGGAGAAGGTACAGTTCCTGAATACTCCCGTGTCACAGACCGGCCTCTTCGACGACGCTGTCGAGAGCTTTGCCCAGCAGTTCTCGGCAGTACAGAGGCAGACTGAGGTGATCAAACACATCATGCGCCGGAGGAAACCTGCCGCTTCCAACCCGGCTGCAGCCCCTCAGCCTGCTCGTCACCGTGGGGGCCCCCCTGCAGCTGCCCTCGCTCCCACACTGCTGCAGCAGGCTTCCACCAGGCAGCGTCCTGGAGCCGGTCGCAGGAAGGACACTCAGCCCGTCCAGGCCCCCGCCAAACCTGGCGGTAAGCGCAGGTGCAAGAGGCCCTGAGACGGGCGACCCAGAGATGGAGGAGGCTGCTCGTCGGGAGATGGTGAGTGCACCTCTCCCTCCCCCAGAGGAGGGCTGGGTGGAGAATCTTGTTTCGTTTTGTATTGTTCCACCGCTGGCTGCCCAAACATTAGTAAAAGAGTGGTTTCCTTAGTCTCTGGGTCTCAAGAGGAGGACAGCGGTGAACCGGATCACTTCCCTCCTCCTCTCTCATCAGCAGGCAGCAGTGGGTTGCCCAAGAGCACTCCTCCTGCCCATTCGTGGAACCAGGTAAGGGCTGTAGCACTCGAGTCCCTACTTCAAGTCGTCAAACACAGGGCTGTCACAAGCCTCAAACCGGGTTCCTGTGTTCCTCCCGCAATAGGAAGAATCAGGTGAGTGTTACACTTCACACCCAGACCCCGCCCCGCCCCCTGCCGTCACAGGCCAGGCCGTCACAGGAGTGCCCCTGGAGCAGGTATCCAGGCATGCTGTGTTACTCACAGATGCCTCGGCCACCGGCTTGGGAGCCACGTACAACAGACACACAGTGTCAGGGGTATGGACGGGTCCCCAACTGCGTTAGCATACCAATTGCCTCGAGTTGCTAGCAGTACTCCTGGCCCTGAGCTGCCTCAGAGGGCAACTTCGAGGCAAGGACGTTCTGGTCCATACGGACAACACAGCGACCTTTACGTATATCAACCGGCGGTTCCCACTCCTGCTGCATGTCAAAACTCGCCCGTCACCTCCTCCCCTTGAATCAGAAGCATTTGAGGTCGCTTCGTGGCATCCACATCCCAGGAGTGTTCAATCAGGCGGCCAATGAGTTTTCTTGAGCGGTACTTCCTGGGGAGTGGAGACTCCATGCCCAGGCAGTCCAGCTGAATTGGAGTCGATTCGGAGTTGCTCAGGTAGACCTGTTTGCATCTCCAGAAACCGCCCATTGCCAGTGGTTCTACTCCCTATTCGAGGCAACGCTCGGCACGCATGCACTGGCACACAGCTGGCCCCAGGGCCTGCACAAATATGCATTCCCCCAAGTGAGCCTACTAGCACAGACACTGTGCAAGGTCAGGGAGAACGAGGAGCAGGTCCTGTTAGTGGCTCCATATTGGCCCAGCAGGACCTGGTTCCCGGAACTCATGCTCCTCGCAACAGCCCCTCCCTGGCCGATTCCTCTGAGGAAGAATCTGCTTTCTCAGAGACGGGGCACCCTCTGGCACCCGCGTCCAGGACAGTTGGAGTTCCTCTAACTGTGAGGACCCCCAGAGATGTTCGATCAGAGCCGTGCTGTCCTTCCTGCAGCAAGGGTTGGAGCGTAGGCTACCCCCTCCACCCTTAAGGTTTGCGTGGCTGCTATTCCACTGCACCATGACACCATTGAGGGGAAATCGGTAGGGAAGCATGATCTGGTCATCAGGTTTCTTAGGGGGGCCAGGAGCTTAAATCCGCCTAGGCCTTCCTCCCTACACTCTTGGGATTTGGTATTTGTGCTAAGAGCACTACAAACTGCCCCCTTTGAGCCTTTGTAGTCAGTCAAGTTAAAGTTTCTCTGTTTGGAAACCCTACTCCTGACTGCATTGGCCTCGATCAAGAGGGTGGGGGACCTGCAGGAATTTTCGGTCTATGAATTGTGCCTTGAGTTTGGGCCAGCTGACTCTAGTGCAACATTGAGACCCCGGCCCGGCTATGTGCCCAAGATTCCTACCACTCCCTTCAGGGACCAGGTGGTGAACCTGCAAGTGCTGCCCCTGGAGGAGGCAGACCCAGCCCTAGCTTTGATCTGTCCTGTACGCGCACTGCGACAGTACGTGGATAGAACTCAAAGCTTTAGGACCTCAGAACAACTCTTTGTCTGTTACGGAGGACAGCAAAAGGGGAAGGCTGTCTCCAAGCAGAGGATGGCCCGCTGGATAGTGGATGCCATCACCTTGGCCAATGAAGCACAAAATGTACCCTGCCTGCTCAGGTTGCGTGCTCACTCCACTAGGGGTGTTGCATCATCCTGGGCGCTGGCTGGTGGTGCCTCACTAGCAGACATCTGTAGAGCTGCGGGATGGGTGACTCCCAACACGTTCGCTAGGTTCTATAGCCTGCATGTCGAACCGGTTTCCTCCTGTGTTCTCACCTCAAATAGGTAGTGGAACCGAGAGGCCCTGTTCAGAGTCGTTTGGAACGCCTTTTTAAACGAATTGGACTTATGGTACATAGAGAACTGTATAACGAACATGTTCACTTGTATAAAGATACTCTTTCTGCTGCCAAATATGAGTTTTATTCACACTTAATTGAGTCTGGAGAAAGTAATAATAATGTTTTGTTCTCCACTGTAAATCATTTCACATTGACAGCCTTCCTGCACACCTGTACTGCACTGCTCAATGTGATAAATTTATGTCTTTTTTCAGTGACAAAATAAGTGCTATTCACCAACATCTGGCCTCTTCGGCTAATCCATATTTTAATCCATTACACAGTGTTTCAACCAATACCGCTCTTATTATTTTTTCTTCTTTTACCCTGCCATCGGAACTAGACATTTCTAAATTAAATTACAAATCTAATTCCTCCACCTGTTTGCTTGACCCAATACCAACTCACCTGGTAAAAGCATGTCTTCCTTCTCTCTCTCTCCTCTCATAACTCGTATTGTTCATACCTCTCTCTTAGTTCCGGAATTGTTCCATCATCTTTTAAAATAGCTGCTATAACCCCAGTTTTTAAGAAACCTGGTGCAGACCCCAACAATTTAGATAACTTCCATCCCATTTCAAATCTTCCTTTCATTTCCAAAATCCTTGAAAAAGCAGTTGCAGCACAGGTTCAGGATCACCTTAGTAACAACAACTTATATGAGTGTTTTCAGTCAGGACTTCGTCCCAAGCATAGTATGGAAATCGCCCTGTTGAGAGTAATTAACGATCTGTTAATGGCTGCTGATGGTGGGTTTTTATCTATTCTCGTTCTGCTTGATTTGAGCGCAGCTTTTGACACCATCTCACACAATATTTTGATGAATCGTTTATCTGCTATCAGTATCTCTGATATTACGCTCGCCTGGTTCATTTCTTATATTTCTAACCGTACACAGTACGTACAACTAAAAAGTTTTCATTCTCAACCCTTTCCTGTCAGTCACTGTCTGCCTCAAGGTGTAGGTCCTCTTTTGTTCTGACTTGATAATCTTTAAATTTGGTATTAAATTTCACTGTTATGCTGATGATACACAGCTTTATGTATCGACTAAGCCTGACTCCATTCTTCCACCTGTGTGTTTGTTTGTTTGTTTGTTTGTTTGTTTGTTTGTCTTACTAACTGTCTCCACAAAATAAAAAGTTGGTTCTCTGCTCATTTTCTTAAACGTAATAGTAGTAAGACTGAAGTACTTCTTATAGCTACTAACTCTAGTCTTTCTAGGTCTTGTAGTTTTTCTCTATCCATTGATGGTTCCTCCGTTTCTCCTTCTCGTCAGGTTAGGAACTTGGGGGTCATCTTTGACAGCACCCTTTTATTTGAAGCTCACATTAATAGTAACGCCCGGTCTTGTTACTTTCACCTTCGTAAAATTGCTCGCCTTCGTTCATCTCTCACCCCACATGGTACTGCCATTCTTGTTCACTCACTTGTCACCTCTCGCATCGATTACTGTAATTCCCTTTTATTTGGTTTACCACAAAAGCTTTTCCATAAACTTCAGCTAAATCAGAATTCTGCAGTTCGTATTATAACCCCCGACTCCATCTTCACAACACATTACTCCTTTTCTTCAACAACTTCATTGGCTTCCCATCAAATTTCGCATTGAATTCAAAATTCTTCTTCTCGCGTATAAAACTCTCCATAACCTCGCTCCACGCTACCTCTCCGATCTCAATCAGTCCTACACTCCTTCTAGAATCATTCATTCTTCTTCACTGGGTCTTCTCCATACACCTACGGCTCGTTTAACCACCATGGGTCATAGAGCCTTCAGCCGTGCTGCTCCTCACCTTTGGAACTCTCTCCCAGCGAACATACGTAATTCAGACTCTTTATCCCAATTTAAAGCTAAACTTAAAACTCACTTATTTAGAACAGCTTGGCCTACATGATGACTGTCTACACTGATCTGTTTTTTTTTTTATTTTTTTTTCTTGCCTATTGCTATTTTACTGTGGTTGTTTTGTAACTGCTTTTTCTCAATTTATTGCTATTTATTGTTGTTTTATTGTTCTTGATGTTCGGTGATCTTGAGTGGTTTGAAAGGCGCCTTAAATAAAATGTATTATTATTATTATAATGAGATGAACGAACACCTGAGAAGAGATGATGCCAACTCCTCGGAGGACCAGAGAGGAAGCCAACCATCAGTGATTATACTGAATTAACCACATTTTGCAATAAGTTCATTATAATGAGTTTCTACAATATAAATCTATTTTAGAAACTTAATTTCCTGTGAAGTTGCTTTGCAACGATTGTATCGTTAAAAAGCACTATACAAATAATCTTGAATTGAATTGAATTATTAATGTATACTTTATTTCCTGTGAACAAGAAATAGTGCCCAAACATTTTTCATAGTAAAATAAAACTATGATAAGCTGCAGCTTGCCTTTGTGCTAAATAATTTTGTGAGTCAAATATCTTGACCAAGTTTAGTGTTTTCATCTTCCTAATATAACTGGTTCCTCATATTTTGAAGGTTTAATTAAACTTGTAGGATCATTAAAAGCAAATACTGTCCAAATGTTCCTTCCGGACATCACTTTTGGCCACTACCATTTATTCATCTGATCGTGTGATATATAAATCATTTTTCAGTTTTAGCTATTTATTTGTTTATTTACACATAAAATAGAGCTGTGTGTAAAAACTCAATAAATTGAAATGTATTCAATGATTAATTGTTCCATATTTTTCAAATTAGAATTAATACATTATACTGATTTCAAATCAAGATAAAATATTTATAAGGATTGAAACTGGATGTTTGTGTAAAGTCAGTTTGACCCCAAGAGACCCCAGTGCAAGACTTCAAGTGTATGTTCATATGCCGCCAGGTTATGTTGACATTTCATCAGTTCCTTTGGGCAGAGTGTGACAAACTCATCTCCAGTAATTAACATTAACAATGTCCTCATGGGACCAGCTCCCCTTAGCGCTCTCACTGAAGGTCAAAGCTGTTTATTAAACCTAATGAATATGCCTGGGATTAGCACATTCTGAGGGGAAAACATTAAAGTACATCTAATTAAAGATAGCTCAAAATATTCCCAAACAACAATACATCACCATAAACACAGATGTGACAAAGAGGAAGACAAGAAGGTTTACACAATTCCCTTTTTTAAATCATATATTTTATTGTTATTACACAATAAATTGCAAGCTTTGAGTAGGTTGCAGTGTAGGTAAGCTGCAGTGGATTTAGATTGTTTGTAAAGGGCTTCTCAATACCTTCTTAACATTATACGAATTTATATATATCTTTTAGATTTGTAATCTAAACAGTTTTCAGTTATTATATTTTTCATAAGGTAATCCTCATTTACTAACTTCTTAAATTTTGATCATGTATATATTTTCCACAGCCAGAAATCTTAGCTGCAATTACAAAACAAAACCCCAAAGTTTCCCAGCCAACACCATTATTTGTACTATGCATTTACAAGAAGATTAAAGATCAAATTAAAATATTCTTATGAACCCAGTAGTCACGTACACTGACTTCATGCAACTAATCATTACATTTTACTGCATGCTCATCACACCTGCATTTAACATTCCTATGGAAGGCTGTTTCCGCCACAGAATAAAAATAAATAAATAAATGCAATTGTAACATGTCTATTTCTATTATATCTCACAATTAAGACATTTTTCCTTAGAATTGTAAGTTTATATTTCACAAGTGAGGTGATCTAGCAGCTCTGATCTTATTCTCAGAATTGCCAAAAAAAACAATTACAATTATCTTTTTAATTGTTTTATTCTGTGCTAGAAAAGGGCTTCCATGGATTCCTGTTCTTATTGGTTCAGTAAGTTGAAATTCACATTGACTTTAAAATTTCTAAATTCTCAGGCTTGTTCACAAACAAATACATAAAATGTTTTTATGAAGTCATATTTATTATCATAACATATTTTCTGTTGATATTTCATGTGTGGTTAATTTGCTTATTACAACCCCCACAATAATTTTACTGTTAAATAGACAATACAAATAACAAAACTTTCCAATATGTTGTGCCCCCCCCCCCTCTCTCTCTCTCTGTCTCTATCTCTGTCTCTCTCCCTAAATGCTCATGCTCGACAGTAGGTTTCTGTGGATGTGCTGTTGTCAGGCCTACAGGTCGATGTTGGTTGCCAGGCGCAGACAGAGTACAACTTCAATCGGTATGTCTTGGGCTCTGATTTCATTGGCATCCAGACGCAGTACACGCAGATAAGAGTAATTGTTTGTATCCACAACTCTGCAGAAACTTCTCACTGAAAATTCTGAAACATGTAGGGAAAACAATCAGTTATTGTCTTATCCAGGCACAGTTTAGAGGTGCAAATATAGCCTATGTACATTAGAATAACTGTGCCTAATCCTACAAAAAGGTAAAAATGGCAACTGTCAGAGCAGTACATCAGTGGGAACGCTTTTCATTGATTGATTTTTATAATTACAGAGATTGCTCACAACAAAATAAATAAATAATAAATAAAGTCATCATTTACTCACCTGTCTCTTTCTTCTGTTGTTTGAACACAACACAGATAGTAGAAGAACATATTTAAAAGACTGTTGGTAACCAAACCGTTTTGCTGGTAGCCATGGAAAAATACTATGGAAGTCAATGGAGACCTGTTTGGTTACCAACATTCTTTAAAATATCTTATTTTATGTTGAGCAGAAGAAAGAAAATCATCATGCCTGCTGAAGTTTCATGAAGTAGCTTTCTTTTTTATGTTCCTATTTATTATATGGACTCCTATCATGCAAATTGGAATATGTTTTAATACAATATTTGTTTTTGAGTGCAATATATAATTCTAATAAGTGGCTGTTTTGATGTTATTAGAGCAGGCATGTTTTTTTCCATATAAGCCTTTGACATGACTTGTGAGCTTATGTGCTGTAACATCTTCAGGTGTTTATTTTTTTTTTCTGTACCTTTGATCTTGTTGGCCTGGAGATACAGATTCTCCAGACTGGTGCTGACAGTGGGAATCCTCTCCAACTTGTTGAAGGATAAATCGAGCTCCACGAGTGTGCTGACATTGAAAGCGTTGTCTGGAATCCCCCCATTTGTGAGCTGGTTGTGGGACAGCCGTACGAAGCGTAGCTCAGGCCGCTGGCTCAGAAAATCAGCAGGAACGCTGGATATGTGGTTGTACTCGAGGTAGAGCTGGCTCAGCTTTGGCGGAAGGCTTTCTGGAATCTTCTTCAGTCGGTTTCCTCGTAAGTCTAACAGGGTCAATGAATGCAGACCCTCAAGTGCATTGCCGAGGTCTTCAATGGCGTTCACTTGGAGGTGCAGACCTGTCAGGTTGCTCATTCCACGGAAAGATTCAACCGGGATCTTCGAGATATTGTTATTATTCATATGTAGATATCGTAGGGAACGTGGTAAACCCTGTGGAACCTGACTCAGGTTGTTGTTGTGTAAAAAGAGGCGCTCGAGGTTTGGTAGTTTGGCGAAGACTTTTTCACCCATCTTGTCAGAGCTCAGTTTGTTTGTGTGTAGGCTGATCCAAGCTAAATTTGGAGCATTATCAAAGACTCCATTTGTGATGGTCGTGATCTGGTTATTTTGCAGGTATACATACTTGATATGAGATGGGACAAACGGGACGTGCTGCAGCTTGCGGTTGATGCAGTACATCGCGCTGGGGTAGGAAGGAGGGCAGTCGCACTCCAAAGGACAGTCTAGCACAGGAGGCTCATCCTCATCCTCTGCTCTTAGAGAGGCATGGATGTTATTGTGACTGCGGCCGTAACCGTGACTGTAGGCTCGGTTGCGCAGATAGCTTAGCCAGGTCACAGAGTTGGTCGGTTGTGTCATGGAGAAATCGACAAGCTTTGCCAACATCAGCAGTAAAATCCAACCTTTCATTGTAACTATGAGTTTCCTGTCAGGACACAGATACATAGGCAAATATCATTTTTAAAACAACTAATAAATTCCTTAATCACTAATAAATTCATTAATTTGAGACAACTAATAAATTCCTAATTTTTTATTTCAAATATTTAAGTTATCAAATTAAATTTATATTATTATTATTATGTTTACACTCTTATAAATAAATGAGTAACTTTTAATTGGATATTATTCATAACAATATAATACAAACATAATGTTTCAGTATAAATTCTTTAAATTGTTATTAAATTGTCAAACTATTTTGTTATTCTATTCTTAATTAGTAATTTGAATAATACATTATGTCGAATAAATTAATATTTGTCATTTCAAATTCTTTAAATTATTATAAAATTATTTAATAACACTATTCTTATTCTGTTTTACATGGTTAATTATATTATAATTAAATCAGTAATTTATATTTGTCATAAATGTCATCATTTTCAGTATAAATTATTTAAATTATTAAACAATATATCAAATAACTTTAATATAACAATATTAATGTTATTTGATGTATTGTTTAATAATTTAAAGAATTTGCTTTTTAAATTAAAAGAGTACTTTTTAATTATGTTATTTACAACTAATTCATATGTTTTCATTACAAATTACGTTTAAATTATTACCAAATTATAAAATAACTTTAGTATAATTCAGATTTTTTTTGTCATATTAAATTCAAACATTCAAACATTATTTTTTGTAAATTGAACTAGTAATTTTAATAATAAATTATAGAATAAAGTAACATTTGTCATTACAAATTCTTAAAAGTATTATTAAATTATTTAATAACACTATTATTATTATTTTTTATATGTTTAATTAAATTATAATTGAATCAGTAATTTGTATTTTTCATAAATTTGCAAGTTACAAATTATTTAAATTATTTAAAAAATATCAAATAAAATTATTGTTTTAATTTTTTCATTAAAACAGTGTTTTTTAATTATTTATTATTTACAATTAATTAATATTGTTTCATCACAAATTCTTAACTACATTTTTACCAAAGTATCAAATAACATTAGTATAATTCAGATGTTTAGTAATAATAAATTCAAACATTCTACACATTTAAACTATTATAAAAAGATGATGGTGATGTTGATCATTATATTATTGGATTTTGTTTTTATTATTGAATTAGTCATTTTTCATTATAAATTCTTGAAATTATTATATGATGATGATGATGATTAATTATTATCATTATTATTATTGTTGGTGGTGTTATTATTATTGGATTTTTATGTAATTGAATTAGTAATTTTTAATTAGAAATTATTTTTCATAAATTAACAATTTCCCCCTACAACTTCTTTAAAGCATTATCAAATTATTCAATAACATTGTCATTCTGATTTTTACTCATGATAATTGTATTATTATTATTATTATTATTGGTGGTGGTGGTAATAATCTTGATCTCCAGCATGATTTGGGAATGAACTAATTAGTATCTTGTGCTTCAGTAGAAGAAATAACATTACCTGCCTGTATGTCAATGTTACACATTTACTTATTTGATTAGTGACCTTGAAATGTATTTTTTAATTTAATGCCATATTATTTATTTATTCTACATTTTTCACATGTACATAAACATAATAGATACGTATAATAACAAGTACGTGTGTATACAATCCCAGATTTCCAAAATGGTTTCAGACCCCACCGTACAGAGCCAGTATGGCACACAGCATTTATTTGTGTTTTATATGAGCAGCTTCTAAGAACATTATGTTTCCACAAGCATTAAGGCACAGACATGCATACTGTAGACCGTATATCCTATATACTATCATTACAAGAAATCATCATCATTATTTACATGTGGTATGTTTTATATCACATATGAAATTTCTCTCAGGTCTGGGCAAGTATGCTACATGTAATGTACAGTAGTTTTTTTTCCATTGTAAGATAACACATAAGGTTTTGGAGAGGAGAAGTGAGTTTTGCCCGAGGGAAGCTTCGGTACTGTTTACAGTCATGAAGATTGATAAATACAGCTCTCAGTGCTGGTGACAGCATCACATCTTGGGGCGATATTGAAAATAATACACTCATATACAGTAATACATCTGTTTACATTCTTGTTTGAACATGTATTGGATGTTATTTTTATGGATTAAATGTGTTTATTAATGTGTCTATTTCCCGAATTTGTTAGATACATGATTTATGTGTTTCTTCAAAACCCATGAATAATATCAAAACAGTTCAGATCAAATAACTTCAAAATAATCCATTAACCTTATGTATCACATTATATAACTTTTATTGTAATAAGATAAATAGGTAGTCAAGTTACCATGCATATCCTTTCTCTATTTTTTATTTAACGTATACATATATTGAAAATTATGTTTCAGGTTTTTGGCTGAAGACATACTGTAAATGTATTTAAAAATGCTAATAATTATGTAACATTATTCCCTTTAATGTTTAAGTAACAACATATCAGAGCAGATTTACTTAATTGAAATTAAAGTTTAGAGAGAGAATAAATAATACTAAAAATATAAATAATTTTCAACATTGTCAATCATTATAATTATTGGAGTATATTTTGCAATAAAATTATTATTCAGTAAAAACAATTCAATCATTCTACTAAATAAACTGCATGGACAAAAACGCACTCCTCTTCTTCAGTTAAATAAAAGATTAAACACATACCTGTAGTTGTTGTGCAGACTTTGTGCTCTTTAGTTTATTGTAGTTTTGCCGCTTTTATGTGTGGAAAAAAAAACATTCAGAAACAAGATGAGAGAGAATAAAAAATGCATGCTGAATTCAAACATCTCGATGAAATCATTATCCTATTACATCATGAATGTTTGGATCACACTCATATTCTTATAATTGTGAAGTACATTTATACACATGCAGAAGAAAAAAATAACTGTACCTTATATAATGTGCCCCGTACAGCCGTTTATACAATAAATCACATTCCAATAAATAGATACAGTTGCACAGCCCTGAGCCCTCAGTGTAAAGCCTGTATACAGTGAAGCTTTGTCTACTACTTCACTAACATGCTATGCTGTGTTTTGTGCCTTGAGGCTTTGTGAATATGAGTGCCATGTGTGAGAAGGCAAAACATCTGCATTTTAACAGCCTTACTTCATAGATTCTGTCAGGACGGGACCAATGCCTTATCATTATCCCTACACAGGATGAGCCTTTGTGCATGTGTGCGTGCTTTACTGGGGCATTTGACTTGTGATGGGCATGTTTTATCTTTGGTTGGAATTACAATGGTTTTACATACTGGAAAAAAAGGGTTTCTTAATGTTAAAGGAACACTCCACTGTTTTTGAAAATAGGCTCATTTTTCAACTCCCCAAGAGTTAAACAGTTGAGTTTTACCATTTTCGAATCCATTCAGCCGATCTCCGAGTCTGGTGGTAGCACTTTTAGCGTAGCTTAGCATAGATCATTGAATCGGATTAGACCATTAGCATCTCGCTCAAAAATGATCAAAGAGTTTCGATATTTTTCCTATTTAAAAGTGGACTCTTCTTGTAGTTACATCGTGTACTAAGACTGTAGTGATGGGTCGCTCTCGAACGATTCATTCATTTGACTCGGGAAGAACGAGTCGTCTCGGGGAGTGATTCGTTCAGTCGTGCATGCGCAACATCCTATAGGTTCTGCACTGAATTAGTTCACCTGTTTCGAGTCTTCGGGTTTGAGTCATTCGTTCATCACGTGACAGCCCCATAAGATAAACATGTGCTGTCTGAGGGAAAAAGACTTGACAATAATAAATAAAAGCCAATTATTTTCTTTATTACCTTTGTTGCCACATTCAGTGTTATGGAAAATAACCATCATGACAGAAATTCACAAATGTATAAACTGTAAGAAATTAAAAGCTACAATTTGAGACCAGAAACGCATCATGTAACTGTAAGAGTAAATAATAATAATAATAATAATAATAAACTATGCACCCATTTGTAAGGAAGGTTGCAAATTAACTAATTTCTGTATCCAATGCTGTCACGTCACGTGACAAAAGAACGAACGACTAGAAAGACTCAAGAGATGAACCAATCAATTCTCTTTCCGGCTCTGACTGCATTTAGTTTATGGGGCTGTCATGTGATGAACGAATGACTCAAACCCGAAAGACTCGAAGGGTGAACTAATCAATTCTCTTCCCGAGTTCCTTGATTATTATTACGCCGGAATGATAGTATAGTTCCTAGCCATATCGGACTAGAAAATTGCAAATTTTCATTTTCCGTCAGTCTTAGTACACGATGTAACCACAGAAGAGTCAACTTTTAAAAAGGAAAAATATCGAAACTCTTTGATCATTTTTGAGCGAGATGCTAACGGTCTAATCCGATTCAATGATCTATGCTAAGCTACGCTCAAAGTGCTACCACCAGACATGGAGATCGGCTGAATGGATTCGAAAATGGTAAAACTCAACTGTTTAACTCTTGGGGAGTTAATAGTGAAAAATAGTGGAGTGTTCCTTTAAGCTCAACAAATAGCTTGTGTAGTGAAAACAGTAAAACTGGGTGTGTCAGAGTAGTTCAGAGTAACCAGCTGGCTAGCAATAGCGCAAGCTACATGTTAAACTTGACTTTTTAAAACATGAACGGACAAAGATAAACACATTTCAGGGAAAACAGAAACATAGAAAAGAACAATCAAATTAACAAAACAGGAAAATAACCAAATGTCAGAAAAGACAAACACGGTCGTGTGTTGCAGGAAGGACGCAGGAGACGGGAGATAAGGAAATACTGATTTTTTTTAAATAAAACAACACAGGCCACACAACTAAAAAGACGAGTGAACGGACAAAGACTCTATAAACACATAACGTAATCAGGGAAAACAGAAACAGGTGAGGAATAGTCGATGAACAATCAAATTAACTTAACAAGAACAGGAAAATAACCAAATAAGGAAACTCAGAAAAGACAAACAAAGAACAAAGTGTCCAGAACCCTAACAACAAGCCATAAATATCAAAAAGTTCAAAATTAAGAACCTTTGTTTGCATTTTAATTGTTTTTAATGAATATAATGTGCTGTTCTTATGTGCAAATCATTTCCAGCATATTAAGAAATGCCCAGAGAACTTGGAAATATTTATATAGCCATATTTATTTGTTTATTATAAAAGGCCATTGTGCATTTAATGACATCGTGATGGCAGAACAAACATAATGTGGAAAACACTCATATGAAGTCAATTACTCATTTGTCACAAGGGAATGTTTAACTAGCAGTCATTTCTTCAGCTTTGTGCAGATTAATTCATACTTTGTTTAATTAATGCATACCAATGTTTATATAACATTGTGATGTAATGTTTTTGGCTGCTGTTTTTTGTTGTTGATTTGTTAGCTTTTTAATAGGATGCATAACACACACCCCCTGCAGTATTATACACAGCAAACATTACAAAACAAACATTAATACTTGGTTTTTAAAAAAGGTGAAAAATAAAATGTATACTATTTTCCAACAACATTCAACAAAATTATTAAAATTACACTTGCTACAGATACAGTTGCGAGGGTAAATGTGATACACCTCATACATCCTTACAGATGTTGACACAAATATTTATGCTATAACTGGTGCAGGCTTTAAAAACAGAAATGAAGACTAAATGCCATGAAAGGCCACATTTTGTCCCTCAATCTCCAATTGTTAAGTGATCTGATTTTGTGAAGTGATCAAGAGCTATGCACATTTCCACATGCATTTATTTGTCACGGCCCTTCTTCCATTGCAGCAGCCATTTTATTTCTTCTTTTTAGAAGAAGAGGATTGGATGCATCCTTGATCGGTTTGATCTTTATTTGTTCATAGTCCACTCTTATTGTTGCTAAAGCATTAGTCATCTCTTCCTGTGTAATTAAAAAGCATTTATGCTTGATACCGATGGTCATAGACACTATTGTTCAAAAGTCTGGGGTCTGCAAGATTTTTCAATTTTGTGAAAGAAGCCTCTTATGTTTACCAAGGCTGCATTTATTTGATTAAAATAAAGTAGAAACAGTAATGGTATTGAACATATTATTACAGTGAAATATTAATACTATATATGTTAAAATGTCATTTATTCCTGTGAATGAATTTTCAGCATCATTACTCCAGTCTTCAGTGTCACATGATCCTTCAGAAATTATTATAATATGCTGATTTTCTGCTCAAGAAAAATTATGAAAACAATTGTGAATCTTTATTATTTTTGTGGGAACAATGAGATATGTTTTAGGATTCAACAGAAAAGCATTGTAGTGGAAATCGAAATCCTGTTTTTTATTAGTTTTTTTTTTACTAACCCCAAACTTTTGACCGGTGCTGTATGCATGATTAAATAATTTGATTTATGCATATCTGAATACATGACAGAGAGAACAGACCTTGACTTTATCCCAGACGTGACTCTCTTCCTTAAGAACTCGACTTGTGTGTAGATGTGTTGGAGGAACATTTGTTGGCTTCTGCATACACCCCGAGAGTGAAACATGCATAGAATTTAATAGTCTTGCTAAACATTAAATATGGAAATAAATATATAAGAGCAAAATGTAATTGTGTATCATTTTCCCTATTTTTATATACAAAAGGTATACTGTACTTGAAAATATGAAATCTCAAAGACAATTGCCATACTGCAATATACTCCACAAGACTTTTGCTTATTTATTCAAAGATCAAATTTTAAAATGCTCACATTGATCCAAGAATGGTTCATGAACTGTATGATGGTCATTCTCTCTGTAGGATCTGTTTTCAACAGCTGGCAAATGAGCTGCTTTGCTGTAAAGTGAAGAACAAAGTCTTATCACATAATGTATGTAATGATGTTTGAACAAAACGTGGTATTAGAAGTGTTATGCATTATAAAATGACCTTCCTCCGACACCTGTGACCATTCAGGGTTTGGAAATTCATACTGGCCATTCCGAATGCGTTTTCTCATTCCTGGTGAGAGCGCTAAGCCGTGGTTTGAGTAAAATGGTGGATATCCACACAGCCTAGGTGGATGAGTGTTGGTTGTGAATGGAAGCACAATAAAATATGAAGCACTGATGTGATATTTCATAGCCACCAGATTGTTTTTCACTCACAGGATGTACATGATGACTCCTAATGACCACATGTCACATGACTTATCATATTTCTCTGGACCAAACACCTCTGGGGCTGAAAAAGAAGGATTCGCTTTAGCTTCACTATATTATGATAGCAAATGAAACTCAAAACTGAATTGTCTGCTTACCCACATAATAAGGTGTATAGCACGGGGTGGTCAAGCAGTTGTTGGATGTGGTCTCTTTGGCGAATCCAAAGTCGGTAAGCTTGATCTGGGCATCCGGATGCTTTGAAGAGTACAATAAATTCTCTGGCTGCAAATCAAGAGAAGATTGAAAATTAAATATATGAGAAATGCATGGAAATATAGCTTTATGATGTGTGTTATGTCCTATATATCGTTAACTATGCTGGTAAATTTCACAAATAGTTACAAAGAAATGGCAAGTAAGACATTGAATTAAATGTGAAAGTTGGGAAAGCAACTAGAACCTAATAGAAACTAATTTCTTATGATCTTCTTTGAAGCTTTCACACTAGGACTCAACAAGTAATAGATGTTCAGCAGGGTTTTTAAATGGTCTGAAATACTGATTGACTTCTAACTGAACTCTACATGTTGAGTTTTTCTCTTGGCTTCCAGCAGTGAGCGGGTATAAGATTACAGAATGACTGTTCTTCTATAAATGTGCTGTAAAATGTATTCTCAGTTAGATCATTTGCAAGTTTTAATGCAGTTATTAAATTGCCTTGTTCAATTAAAGTAAAAAAAAAACTAATTGGCTACATTATAAAACGGAAACCACTGCAGGATCCAACAGTTACATGATATATAGGATAGGCCGAATGGCCTCAGGAAAACAAGCAAATTTACAAAGTTACAGTATGGCTGTATAAATTCTGCCTAAATTATACTTCAACTTAGTGACCCTCAACCAGAGTTTAAACACCATCTCTGTTCCTGTGGCTCAGTGGTAGAGCATTGCGTTAGCAGCGCAAAAGGTTGTGGGTTCAATTCCCAGGGAACACACATACTGACAATAAATGTATAACCTGAATGTACTGTAAGTCGCTTTGGATAAAAGCGTCTGCTAAATGCATAAATGTAAATCTCTAACCATTCAGCATTGTTTGTGTGTGTCTTTCTGTCACTTATTAGATACTTATATGCTATGTTATGTTAAAGTTACCTATCATAAAACCATTTGGATAAACCTGATATAAAAAAGTAATATTGTCAAGCATTATTAAAATTAAAAATAAATATTTACTTATTTTAATATTATTATTAAAGATGTGTTTACAGACACCTTTGCTCAGTTTATTGCATTCTTGCTCTATAAAAGTAATAAAAAGATGTTGCTGACCCCAAACTTTTGAACAATAGTGTATAATGTAATATAGTGCTGATGCTTAATAATGGCTATACAGTAGCTCACCTTGAGGTCTCTGTGAGCAATGTTAATACCATGCAGAAACTCCACAGCTTCTCCTATATTTCTCATTATTTCCGAGGCTTCTACTCATCGTGTGGAAGGAAAAAACAAAAATAGAAAATTAGTAACTGTGATGTCTTCACTGTTTTCTCATCAGAACGTGTGTGTGTGTGTGTGTGTGTGTGTGTGTGTGTGTGTGTGTGTGTGTGTGTGTGTGTGTGTGTGTGTGTGTGTGTGTGTGTGTGTGTGTGTGTGTGTGTGTGTGTGTGTGTGTGTGTGTGTGTGTGTGTGTGTGTGTGTGTGTGTGTGTGTGTGTGTGTGTGTGTGTGTGTGTGTGTGTGTGTGTGGGGGGGGTTGTGAGGATCTGTACCTCTTTCAGTGAAAGCTTGATCACCATGTTCCTTAATGTGGCGAAAGAGTTCTCCCCCCTCCATACTGTTTAAGTAACAGATGTTTTGAGTCATTAATCTCATGCTTTTTTGTCATAGACTTTTATTGGAAATTGATAAACACAATATATTTATAACAATTTCAATTATAAAAATAGAAAACAATATCCCTGCCATAAAAATGTACATAAAAGAAACCTAAAAAGCTCTTTGAAAAAAATAAGTAATGAAGGCACTTTAATCTGGTTTATTATAAATGGTATATTGGTTATGCTTTAATTGTGTTAACAAGCCCTACCACTCCATGATGAGAAGCAAACACTTTTTGCCTTGGTAAGTAATTCTCAAAGACATCTTCGATTCCTACGATACGGGGGCAGATCGATGCCCTGCAGTGAAGCTCCACTTCCTGTCGAGCCTTAGGGGTGTCCCGCAACATCTGAAAGTGAGTGTCCAAGAGCATCAGACTTCAAATGAAACGCTTATCGACAGTATCAATTAATAATATCATTTATAAGCAATACCGTTTATATTTTTAAATGTATTTTTAAATATGTGACCCTGGACCACAAAACCAGTTTTAAGTCACTGGGGTGTATTTGTAGCAATAGCCAAAAATACATTGTATGAGTCAAAATTATAGATTTTTCTTTTATGCCAAAAATCATTAAGTGACATTAAGTAAAGATCATGTTCTATGAATATATTTTGTACATTTCCTACTGTAAATATATCAAAACATAATTTTTGATTAGTAATATGCATTGCTAAGAACTTCATTTGGACAACTTTAAAGGCGATTTTCTCAATATTTTAAATTTTTTTGCACACTCAAATTCCAGATTTTAAAATAGTTGTGTCTCAGCTTGTCGTATCCTAACAAACCATACATCAATGGAAATCTCTGTATATATCTATGTATATATATATATATATATATATATATATATATATATATATGCATATATACACTCACCGGCCACTTTATTAGGTACACCTGTTCAATTGCTTGGTAACACAAATTGCTAATCAGCCAATCACATGGCAGCAACTCAATGCATTTAGGCATCTAGATGTGGTGAAGACGACTTGCTGAAGTTCAAACCGAGCATCAGAATGGGGAAGAAAGGGGATTTAAGTGACTTTGAACGTGGAATGGTTGTTGGTGCCAGACGGGCTGGTCTGAGTATTTCAAAAACTGCTGATCTACTGGGATTTTCACGCACAACCATCTCTCAGATTTACAGAGAATAGTCAGAAAAAGAGAAAATATCCAGTGAGCAGCAGTTGTGTGGATGAAAATGCCTTGTTGATGTCAGAGGTCAGAGGAGAATGGGCAGACTGGTTAGAGATGATAGAAAGGCAACAGTGACTCAAATAACCACTCATTACAACCAAGGTATGCAGAATACCATCTCTGAACGCACAACACGTCGAACCCTGAAGCAGATGGGCTACAGCAGCAGAAGACCACACCGGGTGCCGCTCCTGTCAGCTAAGAACAGGAAACAGAGGCTACAATTCGCACAGGCTCACCAAAATTGGACAATAGAAGATTGGAAAAATGTTGCCTGGTCTGATGAGTCTCGATTTCTGCAACATTCAGATGGTAGGGTCAGAATTTGGCGTAAAGAACATGAAAGCATGGATCCATCCTGCCTTGTCTCAACGGTTCAGGCTGGTGGTGGTGGTGTAATGGTGTGGGGGATATTTTCTTGGCACACTTTGGGCCCCTTAGTACCAATTGAGCATCGTTTAAACGCCACAACCTACCTGAGTATTGTTGCTGACCATGTCCATCCCTTTATGACTACAGTGTACCCATCTTCTGATGCTACTTCCAGCAGGATAATGCACCATGTCACAAAATCATCTCATTGGTTTCTTGAACATGAGAATGAGTTCACTTTACTCAAATGGTCTCCACTATCACCAGATCTCAATCCAATAGAGCACCTTTGGGATGTGCTGGAACGGGAGATTTGCATCATGGATGTGTAGCCGACAAATCTGCAGCAACCGCGTGATGCTATCATGTCAATATGGACAAAATCTCTGAGGAATGTTTCCAACACCTTGTTGAATCTATGCCACGAAGAATTAAGGCAGTTCTGAAGGCAAAAGGGGGTCCAACCCAGTACTAGCAAGGTGTACCTAATAAAGTGGCCAGTGAGTGTGATATATATATATATGTATATATGTGTGTGTGTTGAATATATGTATATATCTTGTTGGAAATTTATTTTCTTGCCCCTAAATTACATTTTAAAATATACTGTAAAATTTACTTTTTTTATCTTGGTTTGTGTATTTGTCATGTGGAATAGTTTCAAAGGCATTAAATGGGCAGATAATGAACAGCAAGAGAGTGCCAAGAAGTAAAAAGTCTGAGTAAAAAATGAAAAGATAATTGAGGCTATATACTGTATATAGATATGGTTTCTCAAATTACCACACTGGCAGAGCTCCTGGAGAATGTCTAGGCAGTTTTTTTGAGGAATTTACAAAGCCTATAGCTTAAGTGCTTAATGGATCCCATAAGTTTCTGCCAGAACTCAACAGACTTTAATAGCTCCAGTAACCCTATTACAATGGAAAAGGTTTTGAGGCACCTCAGTTCCTTGACTACAAGAATCGGATTAAGTTTTTACAGCATGAAAATGTCCATTTATTTCCAGGAATACCTGACTGGTTCTATTTACCAACGCTTTTTAATGATATGAAAACCTGGACTCAAAAAGGACTATGTACAGTAGTATAAACATTGAATGTCTGAGAAATTCATTTAACCATCATACCATAAGACTTTATCATACACAAACATCATTAATATTCACTATTTTTACATTTATTTTATTTGCTTTAAAAATGTGAAAGTTCGTTTTGTAATGAAGCATGCAAATAAACATACTTTCTCAAAAAGTATTTTAAAAGGATTAAATAAAAATCAATACCTTTAAGGCATAGTTTTTGCCACTTTTCTTCTGGAATATTTCCCAGACCTTGCCGTTGATGCCTATCCCGAGCACTTGTCCTGCAAGCTTATACTCCTCTGTTATTACTTTCTTCTTTATCTTCAGTGTGGATTTCAGTGTCGACTCTGGAGGCACAATGCTAATCTGATGCTGACTCTCTTGCTGCTCATTGGAAAGCACTGAATCATTTTTATTTTCTGTATCATCTAACATAGTGGTAAACCGTGTTCATCTCTGTCCGGTCAGAAGTGAAGACTTCTTTAGACCAGCTTAAAGGATTTTAAAAGGATCCAATTATCAGGTCAGGTTTGAATATCTTTACCTACACAAACACAAACACAACCCCTCTACACTGATCGTTACTACACATGGAGATTCAAAGCAGCCAGAAATGCAGTTCATTTTAGACTATACGCACTTTGACTCATTAGCTCTTTGACTGATAAAGTCTTCACATTTAGGTACTTAGTCAGTCAGTTTTGATAGTGGTCAGTCACTATTGATTTGAATTGCAAAACAGTGTCTCGGAAGAGTTAGGAAAGACATGATAATGACTAGCTAAATAATGACACGGTTTTCATTTTTGGAAAAAAAAAAAAAAATTAAAATATATTTTATGAATTTACAAAAAAAAATCCGTTCAGTGCCACCAACAAATCAGTTGAATTACCGAATGATATCATTGACTGGTCTGGCGGTCACTTCAACAGACACCGGTATTTTCTAGTCGGACATGTTTCAGCGTCGCACAGAGCTCAGAGCACAGCAGATGGTTGAAATAAAATAGATTTTATTAAAATGACAGATTAGAGAACTGTGCTTCATTAGGTGATTTATAGCGGCTTCTTGCAAATAACGTTATCTCATCGGAACACTGAGATGTTTGCAAAAGCGTTTCGTGTGAAATCTAACACCGTTATCAAGGGATCTGACAGGTATTCAGCCAGTTTGATTTTTAAACGAGTTAAAATGAACGAAATATACTTGCAAAGTGAGTCTGATTCAGCTTTGAGTAAATCAACTGTAAAGTTGCTCTGCTTCGTGCACATTGTTATTTCAGTAAACTGTAACAAATAACTTATTATTAAACGATATGTGCCTCATGTGGTGTTTATTATATTACAAGATAATGTGTGCGTTTTACTCATTCAAGGTCATTACTGTATCTTCACATAAAGAGCTTTACAAAAGTATTGCATGTTTCTGTGTGATTTTATATCGTTTTATAGTATCTTGATGAAATTACATTTCCCCTTTTAAAATATCTGTTAATACATTGGGATATTGAGGGTTTCTAAACTCAAGATACATGTTTAGTTGTTAAAAGAGACTAGATAAGTTCAAAAAAGACTTTAAGCATGAGTTTTCACATATCAGTTGTGAGTTGTTTTTTTTTATTATTATTATTTTGATGCCTTGTCATTGTGGTCCTTTCCGTCCATACAGGAGAAAGCTGAGAACAGACATCTCTGCTGCGTTCCCTTCTCTGTCAGCTGAGGATCTAAATGAGCTGATCCCAAATAAAGAAGAGCTGAATATCGTGAAGATTTATGCACATAAGGGAGATGCAGTCACTCTGTACGTTCTCCATAAAAATCCCATATTCTTTCAGCTGGACAAACGGCTGTTTCCAACAGGTAAGTCTTCAAGTAATCCTCAGTTTTGGTTAATGCGGATAGTGTTTATTTATTTAAATAATAAATGTGTGACTATGTTCTCAGTGTACACACTGTGGCGATATCCCACCATGTTACCGGCATTCGTCACATGGCCACCGGTCCTGCAGAAGTTAACTGGTGGAGCAGGTCAGCACTTGTTTGTTAGTATTCATCTGTGTGTCTCAGAAAACACATCTGAGAGTGATTTCTCTCCTGCAGATCTCATGTTGCCGGGTGTCGTGGCACCTGCTGATGGTCTTCCTGAGGTAAATCGAGGAGACTGCTGTGTCGTCACACTTGTGAGGAACAGGTAACACTGCTCACCGCATTTCACACTTACAGATAATTCATATTAGACTTAATACCACAGCAGGACAAAGATTTGATTGTAAGCTTCAATGATTGTGAACTGGACTTGGCAGTTTTTACTAATCAGCATCAGTGATATCTCTTAACACTTTGAATTGTGTTGAGCTGTGGAGCGCATGTGGACAACACAAGGTTGAGTCTATTTATTTAATTTCCTGAACCTATTTCCTCCTCTTCTTGTCATCATTGTTTCCCTCTCTTTCTATGATTGCATAGACAAAAGTGGCAAAAATGCCTAATGTGACATATAAACTGGCCAAAAATGAATTTTAACCTTATAAAGCATTCTGTGTCACATTTGATACGCACATTTCTAAAGCCTCCAAGTGATCAACATGAATAAAACTTTGCTGAAAACTTTGCACACAATCTACTACATGCCTTCTGTAATCTGATTGATAGTTTATACATTTTTAGCAAATAAAAGGCCTTTTAGAATAATTATAAAAATGTCTCTTTTCAGTTTGTGACTTTTTGTTGTTGGGAAATCTTACTGCTATTTACTCAAAGATAACTTTTTTTAAATGCTAGTAATAAGTCAAAGGTTAACACTTACTTATTTTATTTTTATCATATGAGCCATAGGCCTGATATATTAGATACAATATCAAACAAAAACATGTTTCTTTGTTTTATCTAAGGGTCAATAAACAGTTCCATTTACATGCTTAAAAATTCCTATGGTTTCATTAGTCATTTATAGATTTTTGATTTATTCCCCTTTTTATAAATTAAGGAGTATGTTTATTCAAATATATTATGGCTTTATTAGACTAAAACAAACAATGAGAATGTTTACATGCACACCCATATGCTGATGCCTACCAAAAACAGCTTTTTGTAAATAATTTGATCTAGGTTGTGACCTTCGAAACATTATTATCCATGTGTACAACTCTGAGTATTGCATAACATGACATGACCATGCACATTGTCAGCTTAAGCTCTATTATTTTACACAAAAAATGTACTATTTTGTGTAATTGGTAATATTTATTTTGTAGTTAAAAGTACTCTGTATAAGTCTTCACTATTATAAATGCTTATAAAGTTATCTTATGGTTACATACATAAAAAAAGTATTGGCTAATTTGTGTCTGTGTGGTGACGAAGGGCACCAGTGGCTGTTGGCACAGCAGCTGTGTCGAGCGCTGAGATGAGGATCAGTGGAATGAAGGGGAAAGGAGTGACTATTGTACACACATACATGGACCAGCTGTGGTGAGCTTTGCATTGCAGCATTATGTCTTTACGTTCATTTAGACTTCATAATACATCACATTACATTCACTTTCTACAGACATCTTCCTTAAATTCCCCACAGGGCGTTTGGTGATAAGTCACATCCTCCAGTTATGCCGGTCACAAACTCTCCAGCACAGGTGGAGGGAGAGGAATGGGAGGAGGAAGAGCAGGAGGTGAAGGACAGCTCTGATCCAGCTCCAGTAGAAACATCTTGTCAGAGCATGCAGGAGCTGATGCTGGATGAACATGAGCTGATGGAGGAAGAACCGCTTGCGGATAAAGATGGAGAAAACACTGACGGAGAAGACGGAGACTTCAGATCTACACAGGGTGAAATGTCTTTGACTTCCTGTCACATGTCCATTTTGTAGCTGTATGTTGACTTTTATGTCTATGTCATTACAGAGCAGATGGATGAGTTACTGCTGCAGTGTTTCCTCCATGCACTTAAGACTAAAGTCAAAAAGTCAGACCTGCCACTACTGACCAGCAACTTCCAGCGCAACCACATGGTGTCCTGCTGGTAATATCTCCTCGATTATTACCTTTAAACCTCTAAACTTCTGTCATCTTACTTTTTTGGAAACACTATGATAAATGTATTTAAACAAATTGATACTTTTAAAGAGTCCCTATTATGGATTTTTGAAAATGACCTTTCATGCAGTGTGTAATACAGCTCTTAGTGAATGAAAACATCCTGCAAAGTTTTAAATCTGAAAGTGCACTGTGTATAACGTTATTGAAACGAGTCATTTTTAAAACGAATCACAAGCCGTTTCATGTTGACGTCAACATGAAACATTAGCATATTGCCTGCCCACTTGTTGGTCTGAATGAAAATACAAATTCATTCTTTGCCACTAGGTGCTGCTTTTGGAGCGGTAAAATAGCGGTTTCCCCGGTAAAGCTGTACACAAAGCAGCACTGCACTCACAAACCCTGCTTTATCAGGCATTACAGGCGAGATGAAATAAAAATGAGACCAATCGGACCAATCACCACAGATTAGCGTCACGCAAAGGAGGGGTTTGGAAAAAATTAATAATTGAGCGAATCGTTTGAGAGTCGTTGAGCAAGTAAGATAAAAATAAATGCATATTATAAGAAAATGTAAGTGTTTTTTTTACATTGCATGCATGTCAACCTGTTATTGGGGACTCCAAAAAACCAAAATATGAACCTTTCATAACCCATAATAGGGGCGCTCTAAAAAATGCCATCAAAATAATAAATGACAGTAAGGACATTTATAATGTTTATGTAACAAAACATTTTTTCCCCACAGTCCTAAAGGAAAGTTCCTAGATATCAAGAAATCCAGTTATAAGAAGGTACTAACTGTTCACAGATTGTGTGATTTTAGTCCATGTCAGTGTAGGCTGTCCATCTCTGTTTTAGTTGGTCACAATGTTTCTTTCTTCCACTCCAGCTTTCTAAGTTTCTGCAGTGCATGCAGAAAGATCACAGTCTGATTCGGGTGAAGGAGCTGAGTAAAGGTGTGGAGAGCATTGTGGAAGTTGACTGGAGAAACCCAGAGTACGCATTCACACCATTTCACTATTAACATCTCATTCAGAAATTGTTTAATAGAAATTTAAATAGTCAGAACACATAATAAAATAAATATCTTTAGCTTTTCTTTTTCAGGTTATGTTCTTTCAGCATACCAGATGACTTTGAGCCGGAGAAGGAGTCTGAGGAGGGGGGTGGAGCTTCTGAGGTCCCTTACCAGCCCCCTGAAATCTCACCGCTATATGGGGTCACTGCACGCCTGGAGCCTCTCTTTCAGGACGCCCAGAAAAAGTTAATGAGTGGAAAATTTTTTGTATTTTTAAGTGTATTATTGAGAGTGCTTTGAGCATGTGACTGTGTGTTTCAGAAAGGGGACGCCTCTAAAGGCCAGTGAAGTGAGGAATATCATCACAGAATACGTGAAGAAAAATGAACTCGTCCATGAAACCAATAAAAAGTGAGTTTATAATTACATTAATAAAAAAATTTTTTTATTCACTCTTTCATTCTTTCTATTTTTTATGTTCTTATTCTCACCAATGCTGCATTTGTATCAAGAATGCAGGGAAAAGTGTTTTACGTGTTGTAAATGTGTTATAAAGTTTAATGTGAAATATGATTACAATTTAACACAGTTTTCTATTTGAAAATATATATTTTAAATGTAATATTTAAAATGAATTTTCAGCATCATTACTCAGGTCTTCAGTGTCACATGATCCTTCAGAATTAATTCTAATATGCTGATTTGCTGCTCAAGAAAAAACATTTTCGATGTTAAAAACAGTAATTCTATTTTTATGCATTCGTTGATGTATAGAAAGTTCAAAAGAATAGACATTATAAATGTCTGTCATGTTTGATAAATGTATTGCATCCTTGCTTGATAAAAATCTTAATTCCTTTAAAGAAAACTCTTACAGACCTGAAACTTTGAACAGTAGTCTATGTTAT
The DNA here is from genome assembly GCA_027422405.1 of Ptychobarbus kaznakovi. Lineage (NCBI taxonomy): Eukaryota > Metazoa > Chordata > Actinopteri > Cypriniformes > Cyprinidae > Ptychobarbus > Ptychobarbus kaznakovi. Next base: position 6,716,952 of record CM049810.1, read on the forward strand.
GTCTGTATGGATCTATGCAACTATTGCATGGATTGAATTGATCTCCTCTCTTCTCTTGATCATCAGTTATGTTAACATTAGCCCCACACTTTGTGACTGTTTGCTGGAGAAGTCTGAATACCAGGAAGTAGAGAAGCTGAAATGGGATGACCTCTTTAGCAGGTAACTCTACACCAGCCTGTTCTTTCTTTTTTTGTTTAATTTCCATGAGAATCACATAATTCTCTTATTTCAAACCAATTTCTTAAACCGGAACAATATTAACCCTGAAAATAATGTCTGTTTCCCGACTGTATATAATTGGCTGCTGCTTAAATTGTAGTTTACAATCCAGCTGTGTGTGTAATCACTAACATCTGGTTTAGAAATGAAGCAACTAGCTTTTTACATTTTCTGATAAAATTCATTTTTAATGTTGATGGCTGCTTTTGTGTATTTTTTTTCTTTTTCATTTTTGATCATGTACAGACATTGGGCCTCATTCATGAAACATTCGTAAATATATGAGAAAATTCGGAGTAATTTGCGCGTAAAACGGTCCTTTTTCCCGAATGTAAACGTCTGATTTGATAATTAAACATGCGTATGTTAATTAATTCTAATAATTCCTAAATTGTCAGCACGCTCGTAAACGCACATACACAATTAGCATAATCCCGACAGCTACGCAAAATTGCATGTCCAGGAACGTAGTGGAATATTCTGGTCTACTTTCTCAGGTTTGGCTCCAGTATATTGCATAAGTGCAATAAAGACTAATAGGCTATATGGCTAACAATAAATATTAAATAACGAAAAATATCAGGTGCTCTTTTGAAAACGGCCAGCTGGTGGCGCTTGAGAACACTTTGGTGGCACAGCGTTTTTCCAGCTGAAACGCTTTGGTTGCTATGATAAGGAATATCCACGGCAGTGACGTAATTCTAGTATCTCATTTTGAAGAATATTACTGAATACAAATTCTCTATTGTTGTTCAGTTGTTGTACAAGTAGAATGATTGGTTGTTGTGGTATTTGTCCCGCCCCTCCTCCATTGATTTGACGGCTTGGTAAAAAGTGACCGTGATAAGCGCTGCGTTCTACCCAAAGCTAAACCGGAGCTAAACAGTTTATCAACTCTCAGCTACAAAAATAAATAAAACAACAACAGAGCAAACGAACTTGTAAAATATTATAATGGCAGTGCATCAAAATTCAGTGTCATCAGTTTGCCAAAAAGAACAGAAAACCTTTTACGCACCATTTACACGTGGTTGGGAGCAGGTGTAAATTTCTTTCATACCAACGTTTTGAAAATATGAACATTTTCATGAATTCGAACGTTTACGTCACGAGTCTGCTCGTGTTTCATGAATGAGGCCCATTGATCTGAACACATGTGAGTCTTGTCTCTCTGTGTCCTCAGGACTCTCATCAGAATGCAGGCCTGCTATGAGGTGCTGTTTCCAGGTCAGCGTCCGGTGGTTAAGAAAGGACAGATGGAGTCCATAGACATTACTGTTGCCTCCAGAGGCTCCAATAAGAAGGTATGAAGGTGTCCTAAGGCTATGACTATATATAGTGGCCCCAATAATATTTGGATGCTTATGCCACAAATCTATGAATATATTTTATTATAGAACACTATTTTAAAGTCTCATACTAATGCACTGGTTTCAAGATTGTCTAATATATGTATAAGATTATTATTATCAATTTATGTTTCTAAAAGAGGTCTCTTATGCTCACTAAGGCTATATTTATTTAATAAAAAGTACAGTAAAAGCAGTTATGTTATGAAATATTATTACAATTTAAAAGAGAGTTTTTCTTTTAAATATATTTTACATTTTAATTTATTCCTGTGATGCAAAGCTGAATTTTCAATATCATTACTCCAGTCTTCAGTGTCACATGATCCTTCAGAAGTTATTCTAATATGCTGATTTGCTGCTCAAGAAAGGTGAAAATACAACAATTAATTGTATTATTAGAGACAGACTGCCTTTTGTGTTTTGTGTAAAAAAACAAAACACTTTGTCACACTCATTGTCCTATTTATTAAGGTTACAATGATTAAGAATCTGGAGGCGTTTGGTTTGGATCCAGCTGTGGTAGCAGACACTCTGCAGCATCAGGTTCAGGCCAGCTGTGTCCTCCATGATTCTCCAGGAGCCAAAAACCGAGTCCTGGTGCAGATCCAGGGAAACCAGGTTCAACACGTTGGCAAACTGCTGCTAGGTACCATATAGTCCAATGCCACATGACTCCTTGTATCTATGCCTACAACCTTTTGCTTGTATGTGAGTGCACTTTTTCTCCTTTATTACAGATCGGTATCAGATCCCACGGAAATATGTACAAGGTCTTGACAAAGCTCCTAAACCAGGCAAGAAGAAATAGCAGACAACACCTCAACACAAGAGCCAAATGTTACTGTAATATTTCAAATAATGTCTAGCCCAACCACCATCATTTGTGCAATAAAATAAATCTGATTTGATTCTGAGCAATCTCTTAAATTAATCTCATACTTGATAATGTTTCTTCAACAGAGCACAGTATATCTACATGCCGCAGTAACTGCTCATTCAGAGCTCGAGTCCCTTAAGCACTAGTTTGCCCTTCTGATCTAACTGATAGAATGACTGTCATCTTTTATAATGATGTATTGCCAGGTAGAAAAGTATACACTGTCACAAGCAGTGAATTACAGCTAAACTTTGAGGAATGTTTGACCAGGAGTCAACTTGTTTTGGAAGAACACAATGGTTTCAAAAACATGAGGCAGGACTGTGTGTTATGTTCATTAATTCTAATGAAAACCCATTAGATTTTGGAGCCCATTTCAACTTATGGTTACAAAATGTTCCTTTTTGAATATTAGTAATATAAAACAGTGTTATTTTAAACTCATTGAGATGCTGTTATAGTTAATTTGAATCTTTTCATTTTTTTGTTATAGTAATATAGTAATTAACTTAGTAATTAAGCATATTTTCAAATTGTATTAGTTGTTAACAATGTATTAATTTTTATTTCAGTTTTAGTTTTTTTATCCAGTTGAACTTTTATCAAAGTATTAAAAATGAGAAATAATGCCCTGACAAGATGTAAAAATTTCATTTCAGTTAATGTTTATTTCAGCGAAAATATTGACCTATATTCGCCCTGCTACAAACTGCACAGCTCTATTGTGATAGGAACTATTTCAGGTAAACATGGAAGCCACAAAAAATAAATAAAGTTAATTGTGACTTTGTCACAGTTCTAAGTTTTTTCTCACAAATAGAAGTTTACATCTTGCAATTCTAAGTTTACATTTTGAAATCCTCTTTTTTAGTTTTGTTTTAGTTCCTGCCATGCTATTGCAACTTTTTTTTCTCACAGCTCTTACTTTTTCTCACAATGTGAATTTATACATTACAATTCAGACTTATCTTCACAGAATGTCAAGTTTATATCTCATCTCACAATTTTGAGTTTATATCTCAATTCTGAGGTCAAAATTGTGAGTTGTCTCCATTACCTTTTTTAAGATTTTTATTCCACAATTCTTTATTTCACCATTATTTAGATTGTATTAGAGAAAGAAAAAAAACAGCCTTCAGTTAGCACTAAGTTGAATTATTAGATTTTAATTTTAGCTGTTGGCCTACAGAAGCTCAGCCTCTTATTTTTTGTTGTGAGACATCAGACTGAGTTGGATCCATTTGCAGCTTTTATTGAGAATAGTGAAACATATGGAGTGAAAACAGTATCATATGTGTGCGCGTGTGGATCTCTCACATACATTTGTGGATTGTGTGCGTGAGTGTGGATATCTTGCGTGCATTTTTGGATTGCCCTGTGGATCCTTCGCGTGCCTTTGTGGATTGTGTGCGTGAGTGTGGATCTCTTGCGTGCATTTGTGGATTGTGTGCGTGAGTGTGGATCTCTTGCGTGCATTTGTGGATTGTGTGCGTGAGTGTGGATCTCTTGCGTGCATTTGTGGATTGTGTGCGTGAGTGTGGATGCGTGCTTGCGTGTGTGGATCTCTTTGTGGATTGTGTGCGTGAGTGTGGATCTATTGCGTGCATTTGTGGGAGGATTTGATACTTTTCACTCCATAGTAACAGGCAGAGTAAATATAATAATATCATTATTAAGCTCAGATGAGCTTTATTTGTCACATACACAATTACCAGCAGTGAAATGTGTTCTCTGCATTTAACCCATCCAAGTGCACACACAAATACCAGTAAACAGTGGCTGAGAGTCGTGTGTGTGTGTGTGTGTGTGTGTGTGTGTGTGTGTGTGTGTGTGTGTGTGTGTGTGTGTGTGTGTGTGTGTGTGTGTGTGTGTGTGTGTGTGTGTGTGTGTGTGTGTGTGTGTGTGATGTGTGTGTGTGTGTGTGTGTGTGTTGTGTGTGTGTGTGTGTGTGTGGTGTGTGTGTGTGTGTGTGTGTGTGTGTGTGTGTGTGTGTGAGAGGTGCAGGTATGAGGCATGATGGAATTTGAGTTCAGCAGGGAAATACTAATATTAGGGAGACGGATCCCTCTGGTGGTGTGGAGGAGGCGGTACGGGAGCCTCCTCTGTAACAATTTTCCTCTGTTGTGGCATTGGTTAGTAGTCTATTCAATTGTTTAAAGAATTTATTACATGTTAAATAAAAAGTAAAGTTTAAGCATCATGACTTGCTTATCTCGTTTAATATAACTTGGTAATCCCAAAATACAGTTAGTATGGTAAATAATGTAATATTTCTCAGAAGAGATTATGTACGAGAGAGTAAATGGAAACAGATGCAGTGGTTTGACAGATGTGGATTAATGAAGCTCTGATGAATGAGTCACATGACACATTGACAGAATGTTTACCCTGAAACATAAGTGCAGAATAACGGCCACAGTCAGGGTCAGCAGTGAGTAATGTGCCCCCCTAGTGTTCAAATGAAACCTACACCATGGGATTGTATATGTTGAATTTTTACCTGAAATAATAATGTGCATTAGAAACGGCCACAGTGCAAAGGTGGCAGCAGTGAGTAAGTGCCCATGTGTTCAAATGTGTCCCCTGGACCTTGGATTGAAAGCAACTCCAAGAAAATGGACACCAGCGTGACCATTAGTGACTAGTGGATGTAGTGTCACCTTGTGGACAGAGCCTGATCCTATGGCCTGATCATGTTCTCAAGGAGGCTTCTAGACTTTGAGATAAGGGGGTTGTTTATGTTTTGAACAAATGGTGTTCACAGTTCATTATTTATAATGTGGAGTCAGCAGGTTTGTATTTTATTTTGGACACATTAATAAACAGGTGACCACATATTTGAGTAGGCCTATATTTCATTATTATAGAAATTATATCTTACAAGTACGTTTATTTTTAATATTTTTTAACTATATATTAATATCAGATTAAATACTGTCTGTATGTATAAATATACACTGCCGTTCATAAGTTTAGGTCAGTAGGTTTTTTTTTTTTAGAAAAGAAAGTAATCGGTAATATTTATTGAGTAGCAAATCAGCATATTGTTGATTTGTGAATGAATATATTACTCTATTTATAAACAAAACTTGAACTGAATTGAGCTGAATGAAAACACTTAAAAAATTCCTAGTTTGGAAACAGTCGTGTCAGAGTTCGACTCTAATTCTGATGTACTCTTAATGAGGCTGTGTCTATGGTAAGAGGAGCAGCTGTAAGCTACCTGGTGTTTGTGTTCTTCTCACTGTTTCTTCTTTCTATTTGCTGTTTGTGTTTTTCACTCTCACGGCTATCGTCAGTAAGGCAAGTCAATAATTCACATTCTGGATTTCTTTAAACACGACTAAAGATTATTAAAATACAATGATTTAAAATGTAGTTTAAGGTAATACTTTTATTTTGATAATATTAAAGAATACACTTTATTTTATAAATGTTTTTATTATTGTAGTACAAATTATTTTATATAATTTTAATATTTGAAATCCATTACAAGTGTTCAGTCAATACAGTTAAACACTTTTTTTTCGCACGGGAAGATTTATTAAGATTTAAAGTTTGCTCTGTTCAGTGCCAGCATTTAATTCAGAGCAAATCTGTTTGGTGCCGAGGATGTTGAGAACACCCTCATCTGTCATGGGACTGAACTCTTCCCTTCACCTGTCCTGATAATCTAAGAACAACGAGAATGTGACACAGAATATCAATCTAAGGGAGTACCACCCAAAGAGAGGCAGCACCTTCAACATCTTCTCCACTCAGAAGTTCTCGCCAGAAGAGGGAGACATTTACTGCTGCACTGTACATACAGCTCCAGAGCAAACCATGGGCTCACTGCTTTTTGCAGATTCAGTGGATTTCAGAATTATATTCTGGGACTTATGAATGACATCAACAGTAATTATCACAATCCTGTTCTTGTGTTTTTCAGAAGTGGATGTTGATGTTCTCAGTGTTGGTCCATAGTGTTTTGTGGAGTGAGTCTGGCTCTGGTGCTGCTGGTACTTTCTTTCTCATTAAAGAAAACAGCTGCATCTAATGTTCCAAATGTTGGAATTGACGGAATGTTTGCTTACATTTAATACATTTTTATGCTTCAATATTTGCTTTAAGTCAAGTCAAGTTACCTTTATTTATATAGCGCTTTTAACAATACAAATTGTAACAAAGCAACTGCACAATATCAAAATAGGAAAATACTGTGTCAATAATGTAAAACGACCAGATATAACACTCAATTTTCCGTTAAAGGCATTTCATTATTGAATTTAGTGATGTCATCGTCCAGCTCAGTTCAGTTTAAATAGTATCTGTGCAATCAAGTCGACGATATCGCTGGAAATGAAGTGTCCCCAACTAAGCAAGCCAGAGGCGACAGCGGCAAGGAACCAAAACTCCATCGGTGACAGAACGGAGAAAAAACCTTGGGAGAAACCAGGCTCAGTCGGGGGGCCAGTTCCCCTCTGGCCAGACGAACCAGTAGTTTGTTCCAACTGCACCAAAGTCAGAGTGTAAGGGCTCAACTGGTTCCAGTGGTTCTAGGTGACGGGGTCCTCACTGGGGATCTGTCTCTGGGGCTCATCTAGGTGTCCTAGACTCCGCTGACGTTCAGGGCTGTAGAGGTCGTCTCTAGGTGCTGATCCATCATCTGATCTGGATACGAACTGGATCTGGTGACTGCAGTGACCATCTGAGCTGGATAAGGACCGGATCGGGTGGCTATACGGTGACCTTGGAATAAGAAAGAAACAGACTAATATTAGCATAGATGTCAATCTTCTTATGATGTAACAAGTACATCGGAAGCCAGTGCAGTGTTAACAGAACCGGGCTAATGTGGTCATACTTCCTGGTTCTAGCTGCTGCATTTTGAACCATCTGTAGTTTGTTTATTAAGTGTGCAGAACATCCACCTAATAAAGCATTACAATAATCTAACCTTGAGGTATAAACGCATGAATTAACATTTCTGCATTTGACATTGAGAGCATAGGTCTCAATTTAGATATATTTTTAAGATGAAAAAATGCAGTTTTACAAATGTTAGAAAGGTGGCTGTCAAAGGAGAAATTGCTATCAAATAGCACACCTAGGTTCCTGACTGATGATGAAGAATCGACAGAGCAGCCATGAAGTGTTAGACAGTGTTCTAGGTTATTACTTGTGGGGGTTTTAGGTCTGATAATTAACACCTGTTTTTTTCAGAATTTAGTAGTAAGAAATTACTTGACATCCACTTTTTTTATATCAACTATGCATTCCATAAGTTTCTCAATTTGGTGTGTTTCACCGGGCCGCGAAGAAATATAGAGCTAAGTATCATCAGCATAACATTGAAACTTTACATCTCTGCTGACTTTTCTTATACTCATAATTGTGTCAAATTCAGCTGCTTTTACTTGCAGCTAATTTCTTATTGTAGTAAATATTTGTACTGACATAAAAAAATTCAACAACTGAGACAAACTGTACAGGCTTCACAGACGTTTGATGAACAGAAATGAAATTATGTCTTTGAACAAAGGGGGTCAATATCAAAAGTCGTAGTTTTGTGTTACATCTTGTGTCCACCAGTTGCAAGTACTACAGTTCATCTCATCCTCATAGACTGCAGGACATATGCATGTTCGGTCTTTTACTCGTGCCTCTGAATTTATCTGGATTTAGTTTCAATTTTAGTCTCGCTCCATGCTTAATCCTGACTGCAATTTCAAGTGATTATTAAATTTAGACAATATTTATAATTTAAAAACTGATCACAGACATCGATTGTATAGTAAATTATATATTTGACTCACTATACTTTCAATCATTCGTTCATTAGCGAATTGGAATTGAATCGGTTCTTTGCCTCCATGTCGTGCATTAAAATCCTTTAATGCATGGCTAGCCGTTGATTATCCTTTACACATAACATCAGTTGTTCAAAGATGAATCTAAGAGTAAAATGTTTACCTGACATCAAGAAGATACATTGTATGAAACATATGAAATACACTCCACACTACGGGCTGATCTGGCTACAGAATCGCAAAGTAGTATTTTGTCACTTCCCTTATATACCCAGATAACAAAGACAAAGAAATCTTCAGATCAGTTGTACAAACATAAAAGACCTTTTGTTTTTTGGTTCCTGTGCTCAAACGGTCACACCTTGTGTAGAGCAATGTTTATCAGATTGGGAAAGGAGACTGCCCCCAAAACAGAAGTACAGAATTCACTTAAGTTTTCAGTATTTCTCATAATACAAGTGACTACTGTGAAATTGAGACCAGTTTACCAATCGCACAAAGACCTTTAAAATGATACCAAACATGAAGGGGAAAAGAACAGGTTCACAAGATAAATGATATGTGGTATATTCTTAGTGAACTTTGAGAGTAACCTTTTTGGGGGGAGAGGGAGAGGCAGAGATGGCAGGGGGATAAGGAGGCCGTAAAGGAGAGACGTGTTGTTTGCTCTCTTTGGAGATTTCCTCTCCAGATATGTTGTATTGCTTTGTTGCCAGGCATCTGCTTTGTGTGAGTTCCTGACGTTTTGGATTCATGAGAAAATATTTTCATAGGGAAATAATTTCACTCCTTTCAACATCCTACTTGCAGGAACCACATGTGTGCATCTGTTATAAAGTTTACCAAGTGTAGTTTTGCCACAGGCACTAATCTATCAGCAAAGATCATTTCTGGCATGGGTCCTCTGTGACTCCCTAAGAAGCTTAGCCCAAAACATTGACTCTTGGAATGGTTTCGCTTGTAATCCGCGTCATCAGATATTCCTGACCATGAAAAGAGATCAAGGCTTTGTTTTGCCTGCGGGATATAAACCGATGCTTGGACAAACTTAAGCCAGCAGGTGAAACGAAATCCAGTCAAGCTTTTTTTCTAGACTAATCGGAAAACTACACAATATAACTGATTTACATTCAATTGAATGCATTAGCAAAAACTATTGGCATATACATATTTGTAGATATCTCTCGCGGCATTTAATTGAATTGAATCCACATGATTTTGATCAATTAATGACTTGAGATTTTCTCAACTGTATGAACCGCATAGGATCATCATTCAAAACATTAACCAGCAGGTGGCAACCTTTAAAAAGTATTATATGATCATGGCTAGAGACTGATCAAAGCACTCAGCACACAAAGAGGATATGGAACAGACAGTGCAGGATTTGTATAAGTCCCAGTACAGCCTATAAGTAATATGAATGAGTAAAGGGATCAGATATAAACTTCCAGGCTGTGAGTTGATCTCATACTGTACCTGAGTTCAAGGCTATCAAGCATTCTGTAAAAGCATTATAGGAGACATAACAAGTAGGGGCTCCTTTTGCTTTAATTACTGCCTCAATTCGGCGTGGCATGGAGGTGATTAGTTTGTGGCACTGCTGAGGTGGTATGGAAGCCCAGGTTTCTTTGACAGTGGCCTTCAGCTCATCTGCATTTTTTGGTCTCTTGTTTCTCATTTTCCTCTTGACAATACCCCATAGATTCTCTATGGGGTTCAGGTCTGGTGAGTTTGCTGGTCAGTCAAGCACACCAACACCATGGTCATTTAACCAACTTTTGGTGCTTTTGGCAGTGTGGGCAGGTGCCAAATCCTGCTGGAAAATGAAATCAGCATCTTTAAAAAGCTGGTCAGCAGAAGGAAGCATGAAGTGCTCCAAAATTTCTTGGTAAACAGGTGCAGTGATGTTGGTTTTCAAAAAACACAATGGACCAACACCAGCAGATGACATTGCACCCCAAATCATCACAGACTGTGGAAACTTAACACTGGACTTCAAGCAACTTGGGCTATGAGCTTCTCCACCCTTCCTCCAGACTCTAGGACCTTGGTTTCCAAATGAAATACAAAACTTGCTCTCATCTGAAAAGAGGACTTTGGACCACTGGGCAACAGTCCAGTTCTTCTTCTCCTTAGCCCAGGTAAGACGCCTCTGACGACAACTGTAGCCAAATTCCTTGACACGTCTGTGTGTGGTGGCTCTTGATGCCTTGACCCCAGCCTCAGTCCATTCCTTGTGAAGTTCACCCAAATTCTTGAATCGATTTTGCTTGACAATCCTCATAAGGCTGCGGTTCTCTCGGTTGGTTGTGCATCTTTTTCTTCCACTCAACTTTCTGTTAACATGCTTGGATACAGCACTCTGTGAACAGCCAGCTTCTTTGGCAATGAATGTTTGTGGCTTACCCTCCTTGTGAAGGGTGTCAATGATTGTCTTCTGGACAACTGTCAGATCAGCAGTCTTCCCCATGATTGTGTAGCCTAGTGAACCAAACTGAGAGACCATTTTGAAGAGCTCAGGAAACCTTTGCAGGTGTTTTGAGTTGATTAGCTGATTGGCATGTCACCATATTCTAATTTGTTGAGATAGTGAATTGGTGGTTTTTTGTTAAATGTGAGCCAAAATCATCACAATTAAAAGAACCAAAGACTTAAACTACTTCAGTCTGTGTGCATTGAATTTATTTAATACACGAGTTTCACAATTTGAGTTGAATTACTGAAATAAATTAACTTTTCCACGACATTCTAATGTATTGAGATGCACCTGTATATAAACTCATCAACACCTTGGATAGCCTGAGGGTGAGTACATTTTCATATATATATATATATATATATATATATATATAAACAAACACGCACACACCTTCAACATTTCTCACACTATCACAGTTTATTCGCTATAGTTTATAAAATTGTAATAAAATATGTTAAGAACTCAGAGTTAAACTGTGTCAGACGAAATTCATCTTAAAAATGTCAGATAACTTTGATATAAACATATGTAATGCATTAGGTTGAATAGCTGTAACTGCAATTTTGTTCAGTCTGTGGTTTAAAAAGATCATATTAGCAATTAAAGAAAAAACACTTAAGCAAAACATGCTCAGGTCAAAATGTCTGCATAATTTTGGTCCCAAATTTGTATTAATATTACTGGTAGTCCACTGTATGAAGAATTAGTTGTGTATAATATGTCAGTTTACTTAATTTTGCTATCTTGACTTACATAAATGATTACATTAATACAAAAATATTAAAAAATGATGTCTGGTGTCTGAATCATTTTTGGCTTTACTGTATACATACACAGACACACAGACAGGTTGCATAGGTTTCCAAGACATTCTCTGGAGTCACTTTAATCAGTAGCTAACCCACAGAGAAGAGAGAGAGAGAGAGAGGGGGGGGGGGTGCCTAGAGCTGATTGGTATTCTGTACGTCGTGCGGATGCACTGCAGTTCTCCTCTGCTTGTGCAGCAGCACACCGCCGGTCAGCTGATGCGCTAAAGGACCCCATGCGCGAGCTAATATGGGTTTGTGCGCGAGGGAATTCCATTCAGTGATAGTTCCACTGGGATACTCGCTCTCCTCGTGGATGCTGCTGATGCATATCCACACTTAGAAACACATTTGTAGCAAATTATGAATTTTCATATTTTTATTCTAAAATTATCTCATGATCCTTGGGCTATAAAAGCGATGGTAACATCATACACAATGTTTTAATTAACATTCACCCTTTACATTCAGCTACCCCCAATTTTTACTAAGAGCTAACAAGATACGGTACAGTAGGCTATATTAGCTCCATTCAAATGCGTACACTTTAGCATAGGCTACTTCTAAAAAGAGTAGGCCTGCTTATTACGGAAACAATCAAAAAGCTCGAAATTAATGTGTTTTCAGATACCAATGTTATTTGCAATTGAATAAATATGGAACAGGCTCAAAGCACAAATGTAGCCTATTCACGAACAAATTAACTGTTTTCTGTTTTATGAATCGGAAAATGAAAAGCTTTTAAACTGCTTGAGGTCCTGTGAGAGATGTAACCCCCTCCATAGGAAATCTTGGATTGTGGTATTATTTTCCACAACGCTTCTCTTCTTTTTATTTTGACCTTTGTTGAGTTGCTACCGTAACTGATTTCCCGCTCCACTTCAGTCATGGACAGCCTATTTGTGCCAGTTGATAACAATAAGATGTTCTCGATCACGGAAACTATTAGCTAAGAATAATCTTCATTAACTAGATTTAAACATCACAATAATCTTAAAATATCTTGTCCTGTCAATTCTGGTCAACACATCAAAATAAACGCACGTTTTTGGAAAGCATAGGCTATTACAGTTTATTTGTTTCAAATGTAGGCTACTGTAAGTAAAAGTAGCTAAGTAACATTTTTTAAATTGGCATTAATAATAGTTACACTCATGAAAGTGTCTCTCTTTAATATTACATTACCTGCAAGTACAGTTTTTAGCTATACTTTTAAGATTTTAAATACATTGCGGGTGCACATTCAATACATTTAAGCACACTTCTTTTTCACAAAGGTGCCCTGCAGGTTAAGCTGGTTAAGATGTCTAGTAGGAAGATGTCTAGGATGCACACAGCATCCAAATGTTGGTGACGTTTCCAACAGGAATATGAGAGGCAGAGTGAGGTGAAAAGATAAAAACACCCTCTCATCCATCCAGATTATGACTGTGGTGCTGAGAGGATTGCTAGACAAAATGGATTACAACATTTATGTTTTTACCTTCTTTTTTCTATTTCCCAAAACAGCTTAAATGATTTTGTAAAAAAAAGGAGAGAGAGAGAGAGTCAAATGAAATGGCCTGAAGCAAAGAGATCGGGTTTAGGGTCCCTGTGCAGTTTGGATTGGTGCTCTTGAGTCACAGATAATTCATGTCGGCTGGACAGATATCCACACCAGATGTGCACAAGGGATATGAGACAACACCGTTATTCTGTAGCATTCTTTTATTTATCCAGACATAAAGATCAGTGATGTTTTGAATAGATGCTTTGAGCTTTCATTCATATCCTCTTTTAATTTTCCTCATTTTGAACTCACAGTAAAATGCTGTAAGCTTCACTGCATAAAATTAATCTGAATGCCTGACTTATTAAAAACCAGTGTCATGATGACCGGTGTCAAATTTCAAAAGCAGTACAGTTTGCAGTAAATCCATATCACACATTGCACTAAAAATATTTTATTTCTCTTTTAATTTCATTTTAATTATTTGTAATTTATAGTTGTTGTTTTTTAAAAGTTGTTTTATATTGTAATAATATTTCACAATATTCAGTTTTTACTGTATTTTTGATCAAATAGCCTAAATGTAGCCCAGGTGAGCATAAAAAACTTTCAAAAACGTTTATAAAATATTACAGACCCCAAAACTGTCCAAAAATATACACTCACCGGCCACTTTATTAGGTACACCTGTTTAATTGCTTGGTAACACAAATTGCTAATCAGCCAATCACATGGCAGCAACTCAATGCATTTAGGCATCTAGATGTGGTGAAGACGACTTGCTTTAGTTCAAACCGAGCATCAGAATGGGGAAGAAAGGGGTTTTAAGTGACTTTGAACGTGGAATGGTTGTTGGTGCCAGACGGGCTGGTCTGAGTATTTCAAAAACTGCTGATCTACTGGGATTTTCACGCACAACCATCTCTAGGGTTTACAGAGAATGGTCCGAAAAAGAGAAAATATCCAGTGAGCGGCAGTTGTGTGGATGAAAATGCCTTGTTGATGTCAGAGGAGAATGGGCAGACTGGTTAGAGATGATAGAAAGGCAACAGTAACTCAAATAACCACTCGTTACAACCAAGGTATGCAGAATACCATCTCTGAACACACAACACGTCGAACCCTGAAGCAGATGGGCTACAGCAGCAGAAGACCACACCGGGTGCCGCTCCTGTCAGCTAAGAACAGGAAACAGAGGCTACAATTCGCACAGGCTCACCAAAATTGGACAATAGAAGATTGGAAAAACGTTGCCTGGTCTGATGAGTCTCGATTTCTGCAACATTCAGATGGTAGGGTCAGAATTTGGTGTAAAGAACATGAAAGCATGGATCCATCCTGCCTTGTCTCAACGGTTCAGGCTGGTGGTGGTGGTGTAATGGTTTGGGGGATATTTTCTTGGCACACTTTGGGCCCCTTAGTACCAATTGAGCATCGTTTAAACGCCACAGCCTACCTGAGTATTGTTGCTGACCATGTCCATCCCTTTATGACTACAGTGTACCCATCTTCTGATGGCTACTTCCAGCAGGATAATGCACCATGTCACAAAGCTCAAATCATCTCAGACTGGTTTCTTGAACATGACAATGAGTTCACTTTACTCAAATGGCCTCCACAGTCACCAGATCTCAATCCAATAGAGCAACCTTTGGGATGTGGTGGAACGGGAGATTCGCATCATGGATGTGCAGCCGACAAATCTGCAGCAACTGCGTGATGCTATCATGTCAATATGGACCAAAATCTCTGAGGAATGTTTCCAACACCTTGTTGAATCTATGCCACGAAGAATTAAGGCAGTTCTGAAGGCAAAGGGGGTCCAACCCGGTACTAGCAAGGTGTACCTAATAAAGTGGCCAGTGAGTGTATGTTTAACTTGTAATAAAAACTGCTAAAGTCCAATCAGATTTCCTAAAACATCCAGTACATCCTTGTTTGATTAGTTCTTATATCACAAACTTACTTGAGGTGAAACTTTCTACCATGTTATGCGCAGTAGAGCTGTAAGAAAAAAGTACAAAGAGCAAATAAAAACACAATAAGGATACAAAGCGCTAGAAAACAGACTGAATTGACTGGCAATTTACAAGTGTTGTAGCCATGCGGATGTGTATGGTTGTGCATGTGGAGAGGTGTGAAGTCGTGGTGCAGTGTTTATGGGTCATGAATGATTCATGTAAAAGGCCTCTGGCAGTGTCCTCCATTAAGGATCTGCATGGCTTGAGGGAAGTTATGTTGGCCCTGAGGCTGCAAGAGCTACCTTTTGAAATGCTCTCCAACTCTCTCACCCATTCAAAGTCAAGCCTGCTCTGTTGTTGAATGCCTTCTAGTAACATCTCTGCCATGTGTTCATCAGTAATGCCGAGGGTATTATTTTGCAGACATTAGTGCCTGTGACAGGCCTGGTCACTGGTCACTGCCGCTGTAACTAATGTGTCTTCATGCACTGCAACAGTTTCAGATGATGAATGCAGATCACCTTTATACACATGCCTGGACCTGTTCACGCTTTCTCGCCAACTGAGGGGAATCGGACAGAGATGGAGGGCTTTTGGATGTCTGCTGCATCAACAGTTTTCCCATTACTGTAAGGTGAAATCAAACAACAGTTGCACCCACTTTTGCACATAGTATGTTAGGGCAAAATCCTGCTAAATGCACTGAATTGGCACAGCACAGAATTTAAAGTGTTATTATTTTCCATGCATTATCGGTAAGCATTAAGATTCTGCTTGAGCAGCTGAACATTGTAACTTAATGGGTGTATGACAACCAGACAAAATTTTTTTTTTCTTCATTGGGATTGGGGGTGAATGCTTAGTCAAGTTGAGCTTTATTGTCATTGTGCTACATGTGGGTACATACAGTGGAACGAAACGTCGTGCCTCACAGGACCACGGTGCTATATAATACAGACATATAACAATGAAGTAAAAAAGAACACTATAAACCTATACACAACTAACCTACTGACAGATTTTGACTATAAATATACTGTATATAAAAGTTAACCTATACATAGACTAAAACATACAAACTGTACGAATGCTTCAAATGAATACTGTACATGTGCAGAGAGAAACATCCTCAAGCAGCTGGCTGGGGAACAGTGTAAGGTGATTTGTAGTGCATGAGCATGTAAACATACATATACTATTGAGTCTTTTTGTGGGATTATGTACACATAGTAACGTGTGAAAAGTGTCTAGTGCGAATAGAAGTGTCTAGTGCAAATAGAGTTTTTTTAGTGTTTATCTGATGATTTTGAGGTAAAGTGAGACAGTTTGAAGATGAGGAGACGAGACTAACAGACATAAAAACACAGTTTTTGCGACCCGGAGTAGCCGCTGCGTCCAATCACGCCACCGATCGCGCCGCCGTCTTCCGACATTTTGACATTTTGCTCTGTTTTGTTTGGGTTTAGAAAATGTAATACAATAAATTATATTTCCCATCCTCTCAGGATACCTGGAATCAGTGTTACAAGTACTGCAGGCACATAGTTTTTCCATTTTTGTAGCATAAATACCATCAAACCGATACGACCTTCCAATCTTCCAATGTTTCTCACACAGTATTGAATGTGAAAATGAAAGTATATTTTAATTACCATGAATGTTAGTCAGTACATTCAGCAGTACACTTACACACTATAATTCAAAGATATAAGCATTTAATATAAATTCAAACTATTATTTTCATTTAATTGTAAATAAATGCAATTAGGTGTCTGAAAACATTACATTCAGTTTGCACTAAAGTATATTATTTCCATAATACATTGTTTTTCACAAGGGTAGGCCTAGCTAGCATACCATGCAAGCAGTATGGAAAGCTAGTAAACTAAGTAGCTAACTTGCATAAAACATCTAAGAACAAAAACCGATCAACAATGAGAAATGTTTCATTTCCCAATACATTTCATTAACATATTTTTCAAATACATAGATGTTGTTCAGACATCATACTGAACATCATAAAACAATTTGCCTTAATCAGGTAAGAAATAAAGGCAATAGAGAAACAAGTAATTTATGTGGGGTCCTAGATGCACTCGATTCAAAAGGCTGAGTGAATTGTTTATTAACGCAGATTTTGGCATGCAGTTCTCAGTGGAAAAGGTTGATGTTCGTTCATTTGCAAATCATGGTCAATGTGAACTCCTCTTTAGTGAATCTGCCATCAAGCCTCATGTTATGCAGCTTGTAAAGGGGATATTTACGACCATTAATTAAAGAGTGTTCTCATAGATTTTACTTGCTTTATTTATGAGTACTTGTCACCAATTGTTATTGTGGGTGTTCATTCAGCTGCGTGATTATGTGAGTCTGAACACAGCTGAATCACGGCATACATTATACTTTAGTGGTGACTTTTTCTTTTATAAATGCTGATTTAAAAGGTTGTTACTGAATAATAAGCATTTGCTTGGAGCTGTTTGGGCTGGCGAGCGTGAGCAAGCACAATTTTGCCATCACTGTTCCCCCCCCACACACACACACACTGTCACTGGAATTTACTGCAGTGACGCAATGGTTATAATCATTACAGGGTCAATATAAGGTTGCATGATTTACATGGACATATGTGCAATTCATATGAATTACAGGATCGGCAAACACTGCCATCCTTCGTGGTAATGACATAAAAATTCACAAATGAGGCATGCATCGTTCACATGCAATATTCATGCTCAACGTGACTGCAGCAGAGAGGAAGCCCGGCTCTACACTCACAGCTCATACAGTGTAAAAACGGGTCCTTACCCTGTTTCTACATCATCTGACCCTGAAAATTACAAGAAAAAGAGTATTCACCATTTCAATGTTTTGTTAAAAAGTTAAAATAAGCTAAAAACCTGAAGGATGGCAATTACATTTTTAAAAGTAAAAATATTTAATTTTGTCTTTCAATTAATTAGCTTTTTTTCCTATTCCTTTTTACCTATAATAGTTTACATATTCTTATTTGGTGAAACAAAATACATTCATGTTGCTTTAGTTATATTATTTCTATTTGTGATTCCATAGAACGTGAAGCACATCGTTTTAGGTTACATGACTACTATATTTACAGTGCATACAGCAGGACATCACTTGTGAAAAATAAGTACAATTAAATGAGTTGAATATGCACTTGTTGTGTACTTAAAGTCTTTAAAGTATATATTTAAAAAACTGTGGTATATTTTATTATTCCATCAATGCTCATAAGTTTTCAGCAGAATATTTTAGCCACACTTTAGTTTAGATAATTGGATGGTCTGATAAATTTATGACAAAAACGTGGTCACCATTTGGTCGCATTTTGGAGTGCTGCAATGATTCTGTGTGTTAAATCTTGTCAACATTACTTTGTCAAGTTTTACCATTTTGTTTAGGTTTGTAGTTTCTGGGTTAAATTATTTAGTACTATACAATTCCTTCTTGCCTTTATTTTCAATATTTCTAGTTGCTGTTTAAAGGATTGCCCTTTGACTTCAAGACTTTTTCCTGCATGGTTTTCTACAAAAAAGACACATAGAGACATATTTAGGGTGTTTGTTTGTTGGAAGTGGACATAATTGTCATCCTGAATATGCCTTAGCTCTCTTCTGAATAATTTATTTGCCAGGACTCCTTCCTTCCTTGATCTATTTATAAACACCAGTCTTTATTCATTACTCAACTCTCTCTTATGTGCACACACACACACACACCACACTCACACTGTGGATGTCTTTCTCAAAGATATCTGACCTTTTATTTTTATCTTTCTTTCTTTCTTTCTTTCTTAATTTAAAAATCACAGGTTATTAATCACTAGAGAGCAACAGCGCCCGTCCTCTTTTTTCAGTGGCCTTGGTTCTAAAAGTATTTTTCCCATTCATTTTTCCCCAGAGATTTTTAAGAAGTCCTAATTAAATTGTTACAAGCCATGAACCAAACCCACCAGCTATGAGGTGAAGAACAACATTAGAAACTTTGATGCAACAAAGTATCTTCTGTATTTTAAGGGATTTATGTGAGTTGGGGAGCGCTATAAGATTTATTTTCTCATGATGTGCGTGTCATTATTCTCTGATTGGTGGATAATTTTTTTAGCATGATAATGTTTTTCACTGGAAATTCCAATGTTAAGCATATACAGAGTTCTGGCATGAAACTCAGGATGGCACAGTCTGATTGGTCTAACTCAATCTGACCTAATTACATCATTATCACATGGCACAGCTGATTGGTATTCCCCTGCATCGGTAGCCAATGAGCTCTCTGTTCAACATTCAAATATATGACTAGTGCTTGTTGTAGCAGTTTGCAGCGTGCTTCAGAAACCCTTCACCTTCCCCAGCTCCACCTGTGATACACGTATGATATAGGGGGTTATTTCATGTATGTTATATTTGCAACAACAGTTTTTCTTACATGCTCACAGCAGCATGCTGTGGATATACTGGCATTAGCAAGTCTCGGTACTTGCTCTGCCGCAGCAGCAGCAGCGTAGCAGATCTATTCCGCCAAGACCAAATACAATAACATTCAGTACCGTTTCTAGGCATAGGCGAGCTAGGCGGTGGCCTAGGGCGCCACCAGCTGAAGGGGCGCCAATGAGCGCACATACTGTTACTATATTTTAACAGGGTTGTAAACAAGAGTGGCACGGTCACCCTGAAATATGACTGCCATCCCACTGGATCCCCAACATCATTGGGATAGAGTACAGTCAATCTGACGATGCCCGTAGGCCATTGGATCAGAGCGCTGTCAATCTGAAGATGCCTGTTTGCCATTGGATCAGAGCGCTGTCAATCTGACGAGGCCTGTATGCCTTTGGATCAGAGCGCTGTCAATCTGAAGATGACTGCCATTGGATTGTGACGAATGGATCAGAGCGCTGTCAATCTGACGAGGCCATGCCATTGGATCAGAGCGCTGTCAATCTGATGCCTGTATGCCATTGGATCAGAGCGCTGTCAATCTGACGATGATATGCATTGGATCAGAGCGCTGTCAATCTGACGAGGCCTGTATGCCATTGGATCAGAGCGCTGTCAATCTGACGAGGCCTGTATGCCATTGGATCAGAGCGCTGTCAATCTGACCTGTATGCCATTGGATCAGAGCGCTGTCAATCTGAATGCCATTGGATCAGAGCGCTGTCAATCTGCCTGTATGCCATTGGATCAGAGCGCTGTCAATCTGAAGATTGCCATTGGATCAGAGCGCTGTCAATCTCGATGCCTGTATGCCATTGGATCAGAGCGCTGTCAATCTCTGTATGCCATTGGATCAGAGCGCTGTCAATCTGATGCCTGTATGCCATTGGATCAGAGCGCTGTCAATCTCTGTGCCATTGGATCAGAGCGCTGTCAATCTGACGAGGCCTGTATGCCATTGGATCAGAGCGCTGTCAATCTGACGAGGCCTGTATGCCATTGGATCAGAGCGCTGTCAATCTGACGAGGCCTGTATGCCATTGGATCAGAGCGCTGTCAATCTGACGATGCCTGTATGCCATTGGATCAGAGCTCTGTCATTGCTGCCTGATTGTTGCATGCTTGCATTTGGAGCGTTCATCAACGCCATTAGATCAATGGGCTCTGCCAGTGCTTTGGCAAGCTAATGCTTTTTTTTGCCATGCAGTATAGCTAAGTTCAAAGGCCAATTTAAAATATTGGTACAGTAAATAAAGTGCACAAAATTCAGTATTTTGTTCAGGCAGTATTTGTGTAAATCATGTTGCGAGATTTGTCCAAAAGGTGTGAGATTTTGTGCCAATGCATTGCTAAAGAATCAGCGTGTCTTGTAATATTCTCATTGTAATAAACTTTAACAGCTAATTAAAAAAATTGGTATAGTAAAATTCGCTAATTCATGAGATCAATACATCCTGTATCAAACCGCTTTGTCGAGTTTAATGCATTCACCTCCTTACAGAGGTGTCAAAATACTGAATCAATTCATTCACTTCTAATACAGCACTTACTGCGAGCAGCGTCATACACATGAGGGCAGAGTGTCACGTTATTTAAAGGGGAAGTTCACGAGTTAATGAGTAGCAAAGGATTAATAGCTGCATTGATTACTTTTATGCCACTGATCAGGCTTTTATATGTAGTTTGGGGCAACAAAAGGTTTCATAGGTTTGACTGAAATAAGTAATGCAATAACTGACACTTTAAATCAATGTTTCAAGCAACAACAACAAAATAATTGAACAAAAAACAGATAAATACAAAAAAGTTGCCATTTATATTATCTAAACATGTATCCAAATGTAATAAAAATGTATTTATGTGTAATTTATATGCAATGTCTTAGCAACTAGGGATTGGTACATAGGGCTATACAGGCATCTAGTGGCAACACAATGATTTTACAGATAATAAATTGTGCAAAATGTTTATCTTAAGTCAATTTGCGCATAATGCATTCAGATTTGTGGAACTCAGTCTCCACAAATTAGTGTCGTTACTATGAAAAACAAGTTGAATGTGACATGAAACTGGTGTCTGAAAAGAATACAAAAAAAATGAAAAGAATAATAATATTTTTTTTAGGTATTTCACCTAGGGCATCAAAGTGGCTAGAAACAGCCCTGATAACATTGTCGTGTATATTACCATGCCAATCCCAGTCAGTGACATCCTGTGTAATGCTATGGATTATGTATGCATGCTTATTGCTGCTAGTTTATGCATGCATTTTTCTTACTGTAACTTTGAGTCTGCCTCTGCGTTTTGTCATTTTCTTCCTGTTGGTCGGATTTGTGTGAACACTGTTCCCTATTCATTTCTCTAGTCATGATTTATACATGCTTTGCAGTCAAGCCTGCACTCTGTCTACACTCCACTGAAGTTAACACATCTCGGGGTCTTCTGTAGAGGGATGATATAACTCTGAGGGAAAACCCAAAAACCTTCGAGAAACCTTCCATACTGCTGCAATGGAACAAATCCAGATCAGATCATGCAAAAAATAAAATAAAGAATGCATTCAGAGCCCACATAAACAAAACAGCAATGCAGTGCCAACAGCGACACCTCTTCAAAGAAAGTGTGACTCAGATGGCTGAAAAAAATAGCACAGAGATCCGGTTTATTTTGTGACCATCAGCCATCTAGAGTTAGAAAAAACCTTAGAGATTCACAGTATACTGTTAAAAAGTGGTAACCAGCAGTTGAGAGCTATTGATGTATGTATATTAGTTGTTTCATAGATATATATAATTTTTATCCTGAATAAAACCAGTTAATTTAGATTTTTAAGTACACATCATATACATTAAAATCAATGTCTCTATTATCAAAATGCTAACAGTTATAGCAGATTATAAGATGTCACTGTTTCCTAATAAGATATTACTGGTTTGTTTGCATTAATAAACTCTGAGAACATTATTGACTTAAACATAAAATTATGTCAAAAGGTCATTTACAGAGGTCAAATATTTCTGTGGACCCAAACTGAATAATTATATTACGTATAATATAGATATAGAATTACATATAACCTTAACTGTTTAAAAGAGTCTGATGTTTAATGGATAGGTCAAATTGAATGGATAAAATACATTGACAAGATATTAAATTTAAGGTATATGTTGAAAACTGAATCTGTGACCTTGCTGTTGTTGGCCTACGGAAACAATAAAATAAGAACATTGTATGAGCTCAATGGTGAGTTCAATGATTAATGAATCATATTGAATTTAATGCCACAGCATGACACGCATACATGCTGCCAAGCTGATTCAGACATCAGTGAATGAAAATCCCATTTCCAACTGATCTCCCAAATACTCAAGCACAAATCCATGCCAATAACTGAACAGCACACTTAGCAGTTTTTCCCTCTTTGCAACAAATAACACATAATTTAAAGTCACTCAGAATATCTGCAAGAGAGGAACGAAAGATTCAATATGCCCTTGACTTCCTCCAGGGGTGCATTCAGGACAGGCTCAATTTCTCTTTCTGTCTTTTCTTTTAAATTGTTGCTCCTCTCTCTCCCTGGCTGCTCATAAATCTCAGCAGTTCTAGCTGCAGTGCCAATAACAGGGTTGCAGACCGAGTTTATAGCAAAAGGTGAAATCAATATGTTCTGCAGCGACTATCATACCTGTATTGTAAACAAATATTGTACAAACTTTATTGTTACATATATACTTAACAATAAATAAAACTCCTATACAAACACGAACTTTCACAAGTGCTTAATTTGCCTATTTGGATTTTAGCAATAAATATAATTTAACTGCCATTAATGAGCTATTAGATTTTTAGATGTTTGTTTATTTTAATATTTTTTCCATATTTGTTCTATAAATAAAAAGTTGTTAAAATCTATATTGCAAGTGAAAATGTAACATTAACACACACACACACACGTTTGTTTCAGTGAATTGTGGGGACTTTCTAAAGACTTCTATTACTTTTATACTTTTAAAATGATATTTTTTATCCCATAACCCAACCCTAACCCTAAACCTTGCAGAAAACCGGTTTGCATTGTTACACTTTCAGATAAACATCATTATTTATTTTTATCCCCCCCCCTTCTTTTGTGGGTAATTGGTGCTCAAGCAATATTGCAATATTTTTTATTAAAAGTTTTTTTGTGGAAGCATTCTTTTTCAGGATTCTTTGACGAATTCACTATTTAAAAGAACATTTATTTGAAAAATAAATATTTTGTATAATTATAAATGACTGTCACTTTTGATCAGTTTAATATGTCCTTGCTGAATAAAACTATTTAAAATAAAAAAATTATTAAACTAAAAAATAATACTAAAATGAAATTTGAAAAATCCTGACCCTAAACTTTTGAATGGTAGTGTATATAATATCAATTATTCTATTAAATGCTATCATAACCATGTCAAATGTCTCAAGTCTGATTATGATTCATAAACCTTTACTTAAAATACACATTAAGGATATATATTTATAAACTTGATTAAATAACTGTCCATCTAAACCTCTAAAAGGCTTTACAGCCGAATCTTGACATCATGACATTCAAACATCCATCATGTCCTGTGGTATTTCACCTTATGCAATATCAGTTAATGATAACCAGAAAGCCTTTTATGAAAGATCGTCATCAGAAAGGTCATTTTCTGCCCACGGTTTTAATCTTCACCCCAGTACAGCTGCTGGTCAGCCTAGTGATTTCTGTAATCCCAGTGAAATTCCCTCGGTTGTCCTGGGGCTAAATGGACATCTCATTTCAGTTCCATTTAAACATTGGCAAGCCTTGATAAAAATTAAAGCTTATTGCTTTAACGAGCTTATTAGGCACTCATATCTATGTTTTGTGCTGTCGAATCAGGTGAGATGACTCTTACATTCTTGTTTCATTTTTAGTTTAAATGAAAAAGCAAATTGCACAATTTTTCTATGGCCTTAATCTGTGGATTAGGTCAGCTTTTGCAGTCTGGGAGGGTTGTGTTGTGTATATGTATGCGTATGCGTAAAGATGGGAGGTGCCCTCCGGGTTAAGCGCTAAAGCCGCTTGGCCCAGATGAAAATGCTATTCAGGATGGATGCCAATCATGACAGAGTTTTGAGATTCCAGCAAACTTGAGGGAGTAAGTCCACATCTGGACCAGGCCTTTCTA
Source organism: Ptychobarbus kaznakovi (assembly GCA_027422405.1). Classification (NCBI taxonomy): domain Eukaryota; kingdom Metazoa; phylum Chordata; class Actinopteri; order Cypriniformes; family Cyprinidae; genus Ptychobarbus; species Ptychobarbus kaznakovi. The sequence continues at coordinate 6,741,579 of CM049810.1, forward strand.
TTTCACACCACAGAAGACGTGTGATCCTTGAAGAATTCTGTCAGCTCTGCTTCTGTCACGATCCATAAATGATGTTTACCGCCATTGAAAAAAGAAATGAGCTTAACTTTATGGAATGTGCACATGTAGTGTACTTCACATCTTCAATGTATATATTAAACGAAAGACACTTTCGTGATTGTTTCTTAACACACTTAAGTATACTTTTAAAAGTGCACTTTGTATTAAAGTCAAATTTAAAGTTTTATTTTAAAGTACATTTTAAATCGTTATGTTTTAAATACGTTTATTTAAAATATGTTTCAATGCATCTATCTCATACAAATTTAGATATAAATGCTGTTAGAAATGAAACTCTACAATGCACTTAAACCATATTTCAAAGAGTAGAATTATGAAATTACATTTAAATAAGTATTTAATTCCTATTTAAGTGGGTCACAAAAGCGCTCATATATTCACCTAATTGCATTTTATATAAATTTGAACTATAATACATTTTCATATAATTGCAGTTAATATGCACTTCAGTGTCAGAAAACATCACATTCAGCTTACACTTAAGTATATATTTTTTTAACTTTTTTTTCTGTAATAAGTATAGCCAACTGTTTTTGAAGGTGTAATGCTTAAGTGTACTTTTTATTAGATGATCTCTGATCAATGTGAGAAAATATTAACATTTTCAAACATTAACACTCTTTAACTTTAGCAGACCGTGTGCCAAATTTTATTAAGGAGCCCTAAATTGTCATATCATTAGAGAATTAATTTGTTTCATGCCTAATTGGACGTGACTGTAGAATTATCTTGTAGTTTTCTACAAAAATTTGGGGCTCATTCTGGAAATTGACAGACTATGAACATGCATACAAACAGCAATATACTTTTCTGACAAGTTATTTGGATTTGGACAAAAATTCAAATGATGGTAAAGTCAAAAGTTTGTGATGGTGCTTCAATCCGTGAATTCCTGATATTACAGAAGGTTTTTGTTCTCAGCTATATCATTAGAACCATGTATAGAAATGTGTCTTCACACAAAAATATGCACAGATATGAGAACAGAGTTCAGAAGCATTTTCTGTGTCTTTGAGCTTCTGATGCTAAAAATAGGCGAGCTGTCGCACTTAAATGCATTTAGGAGGAAAAGTATTGGTCTCAGTGGAGATTCACTGCTTGAATACAGCCAGGCCAACATGTTCTCATGCTTCTCAAAAGCGTATCTCCTTTCTTCACCCTGGACCTGGATACCATGTATCTGCACAAGGTTCATTGGGCTGTTTTTTTTTTCATTATTGTCTCTGTTTCTCTGATTCAGTTTGCATAACATTTGATAGAACATTTAGCAATTTTAGTAAATTTGAGACCAGACACTCCAAGTAAAGAGTGTAACATTTGAGTGTTCAAAGAGTGTACCTGTGGTTCAGTGGTAGAGCATTGCGTTAGCAGCGCAAATTTCCTGGGTTCAATTCCCAGAGAAAACACATACTGAAAAAAAAAAAATAATATATATATATATATAACCTAAAACGCACTCTAAGTCACTTTGGATAAAAGCGTCTGCTAAATGCATAAATATAAATGTAAAAACTAATAAATATTACCATAATTACCCAGTTGATTGATAACATTTCAGAAAGCTTGTAATACAAAAAAATAATACAAATATAAATATAATGTTTAAATATGCAAATGATGCATTGTCTAATTAAATATGCACTAATTTGCATTTGCATTCCAGAACAAAAAATATGAACATTGCATAAAGCCAGGCTCAGAATTCTTGTTTGATTTATTTGACATATTAAAGTCAAAAGTTACAGAATATATATTTGGATATATTTTCTGTTATAAATCTGAAAATACTGTCAACATTCAGAAAATCAAATCACCATATTTTTAGGAATAAAATCTTGGCAAATGATATACAAACAAATCATTCTGTAAAACCCTTCACAATATAGACAGAAATAAAACTGTTTAAAAAAAGTTTTAATAACTGAAGTTATTTTCTAACTAAGAAAAAACAGCCTTTACAAATGTATTTTGGAATTGAAATCTACAAATGAAAATAGATGAAGTGCAATAAAGTATACATAATAGTGTATTTTTTATGTTTTCTTTCCACTAGTCTTTCCTTTTCCAGCGTATGAAAAAACTGTGCTTTTGCCTGCAGTGTCTTGCCTTAAGTAATTTACAAATTATACTAAAATTGTAACAAAAAACAAACAACCAGATAATGACTGAAGCTGCATGAACTTCACAAGCTGACCTGATGATCACGCCATTCATATAGAAATATACAAAATGTCTTATTCAATAAAGTTAAAATGTGTCTTTGCTTAAAATGGTTTAAAACTTAATTTATTTCTGGTTTAAATTGGATTATGAATTCAATGTGGTTTTAGAAGTTTGGACTCTACATGTATATGCACATACTGTATAAAATGTATGAGAACCTTTTATGCTGTTCCAAAGCCCCATATTTGTATCCATACTTTGAGCTCTCCAGCTTCACACAGTGGCTTTTATCCATCAATGTTTCTCTCGGAGCAGATCTATCATTTATGTGTCTAACCATTTGTGTGTCCCACATTCCTGATGTTTGCTCTTTCTTGCCATCCTGCACTTTAGAAAAAACCTTTAAAGTCTCTCCATACCTTAATTTATTCTCTGTATTTATAGAACGCTCTCAGGAAGGAAGACTCAGTGGAGTTTACCTCTGAGGTCAGAAGGAAAGTGTGTATAAAAGACAGCAGAAAGCAATATTTCCACATCACTTCATCTCACAACGACTCCCCAACCTGTAGCGTGACATAGAGCCTGCAAAAGCCTCTGGCAATCCCTCCTTATATGGCTTATGCATCATAAGTATTTTATCACTTATAGAAACATTAAGGCAGAAGGTCGAGGTTGTTTGATTCATGTGTCTCATGAAATGGCAGAATTGAAATATCGATGCCCTATGTGATTTGATATCAAACCCAGTTTTCTGGAAAACAGGAAAATAGGTAACATTTTACAACTTGGTTCAGTTTATTAACAATATTAATGCATTAGGTGTTGTCAATGAAAAATGTTCTTATAATTTTTACAATTTAAAATGTTAAAATGAATTAGCAAATGTGGTAATTAACATAAACCCTTGTTTTTAAATAAATTATTATATAAAATTATAATTATGTATTATATTATAAATATTCTAAATTATATTAAAGTTCCTTTTACAAAATAATTTCAAATTATTTAAAAATATTTTGTAAAAGGAACTTTAGTATCATTTAGAATATTTATAATGTAAATATTCAGAATTGAATTATTTCATGTTAGCTATTTAATTAACAAGTTATAAAACAGAAAACAACACACTAAAGCAGTTTATATAAATATATAGATATAGAGTACAGTATAGAGATATATATATTATAGTATTATTATTATAAAAGTATCAGAAATATTATAAATAAAATCTAAAATGTAATTATTTATTTATTTTATTATTACTATTTTATTTTTTCATGTTAGCCATTACATTACCTAATTATGGAAGCCCGTTTCCACCACTGTATAATAAAAAACTTTTTTTTTATTATAAAAAGGACTTTTTATCTCACAATTCAGATTTTTTTCTCTTTCATTTGCAAGGTTACATCTCGCAATTTTGACGTTTTTTTCTCAGAATTGTGAGATATAAATAGAACTGCGAGTTTGTGTCAAGCAATTCTGAGAAAAAAAGTCAGAATTGTGAGATGTAAAGTCGAAATTGCGAGAAAAAAATTCAGAATTGTAAGATAAAAAGTCCCGATTACCTTTTTTTTTATTCAGTGCCGGGAATGGGCTTTCATACCTAATGTTAAGCAATCTTATTGTGAAGATTTTATCAGGAAATAAAACCCTAATCAAGTTAGTGTTGGTCTTGTGCTCGTCGAGCTTGTTACTAAAAAACACAAATTAATTGGCCAGCACTTTCTGGTGATTGTTTGTTTGTTTGTTTGAGCTAGGGACTATCTAAAACAAATCATGCAACAAGCTGTTCAGCAAGGAAGGGCAAAAATATAAATATCTCTAGCTTTCTGACTTGCAAATTGGAATTGCATTGGACTTGCAAATTAGCAGCACCCAGAACAGATTAGCAACTGCATAGCAAGACCTGTGCAACCATTCAGAACACCCATATCAA